>QNGE01001609.1:117707-155921 GCA_008508345.1 Paragonimus westermani
TTCTCTCTTTCTATATAGGGTTTGCTGTTTCTTCATGGTTGTGTGGCAGTTAAGCATTAGTGTGAACCACTGATGTATTGCTGTCTATGATGATGATGATGATGATGGCTTTTCTGACAAGTTTTCTTATTGTACCTCATTATTGTGTTTGTTTAGGTCTTTCCACTGCTCTCCGGAGTATGGCCTGCTCGTGTGTATGTGGTTTCAGAATCAGAGGTTTATCAGACCTCCTTTTGCAATTCTCTTTAACTTTCAGGCATTCTCCGCATTCGAATCGAAAACCACACCAGACGACTCAGACGAGGAATCCTTCAGTCATGCGCTGCAACCGTCTTGCCCATCCATGCCATTCGTCGAGCGTCCTGAAGGCCAACTTTTCCTGCGCCGCTTGTTAAGTGATGGCAAGCTCTACAGTGATTGTGAGACCCCTCAAAGTTTCCTTTCTGATGGATAGTCAATCGTTTTCGTTACCTTCGACGGCTATACGTCGAGGGTTAATGCGGACTTATAAGCATAAATAATATTACCAATAAGTGGTGTGACAGATCAGTTACCTGGGAAAAGACCCCATTGTGAAAAATCTGGGCTTCAGCTGAATTCGAACAGGCGACAGAAACAGCATGCCGAAACGCGGCAGGCGCTCTATTAGCTGAGGTACACAGCTCGTAGATGTCACATTTAGACTCAGTCGCCCACTCGTCTCACTGTCCCATATGGAGTCTACCAAAGTATCCAGGTGATCACTTGACCCGGCAGGATTTCTCGAACAGTTCACGGTGGAATCCAGCAGCGTTACTTTTAAACATAGAAATTGTCTCACTGATGAGCGTACATAAGAATATAAAGTTAGTTCAGAGGGTAACGTGATTAGGAGGGATGAGATCCACTCCATAAAATTGTCCACCCTTCAAATAAAATAGTCTATCTCATAATGACTACGCGTCATTGAAAGCTGCAATTAAACTTTTTTAGTTCCCGTCTCCATCTATGCCGCTACCAACCTGACTACTGCTTAACCTTTCGCGCCACCTAGTAATTTCGATTAAACACAGAATTTTTGAAAACAGCTTGTGTCCTCTACCGCAGGTGGCCATGTTTCGTAGCCTTTGACAAACACCTCTCTTATGACTGCCTTATTCATTTGTCCTTTAAGCTGCAAAAATTTCTGTTTTGTCTTAGCTGATCTACGGTAGTGAACACTGTCTCGACCTCCGTTTCATTTCGTATTTTCTCCTGTCGCCTTTAATGTATCACCTTCCCAAATGTACGAATCGGTCAACAGTCTTAGTAGTTTCATTTTTCAACGTTCATTCAGAAGTATAGGAACATCTTGTACTTCGAGGCTGGAAAGTATATCCCGAAGTAGTTGGTAGAACGCGACGTATCATCTAAGATTGATTGTAGTGTTTGTCAAATGATCGTTGTCGTCTCTGTGATCAGATTCCGCCGACCTTTCTTCTGGCAAGGGGCATTTGTTGACGTTATGTGAGCGCTGTCGACAGTCCCCTGTTATTTCGTCTATAAGAATTAATCTTGATTTATACCATTCCTGGTACTGAATCTTCCAGATAACTATCTGTTTGCATTAAAACGTAAGATTTGCGAACCGATATCATGTCAGCGTACTTCCAGTACAACTCACTTCTTTGTCGATTGATTCCATCTAAATAAGACATTCTCAATAGTTCAAAGTGGCTAAACCAACTGAGCGAAAACTTAGACGAATATATTAACGCACGCCTTGAAGAGTCTGCACTAGTTCGATTGCACTGACCACTCCATACTCTTGAAAGCCAACGTGCAATCAGTTTACACAGATGGTTCCAAGTCTGTAGACCCTACCACGACATAATGAGGGTGTGATGATGACATACTGGGAGCAGTATGTCTGCTGCTCTTGAGAGTATTCATCAGGACAGTAAATGATGACGCCGTACTGTCCCTGCAACGGGAGACCTGTTCCGTACTCATTGTGTCATCTACCAGCAGTGTGCTTATTGATCTCAGTGATTTCCCTATATGTTGTATGGCTAGTTTTAGGTATTGTGACTATGGGAAAGCTGAAGTGACTGGCAGAGACAATAGACCGAGGGTAAAAGCCATCGAGTGGCACGCGGAGACAACAAATTTTCGGTGATTCATCGTTATGGTGTGAACAGCTGAACTTCAAGCGAAACGATTTGGAACTTGGAAAAACAATGAGATTGGTAGGTTTGACATAATCAAGGGGGACAAACTACTGTGAGTGCGTTGCAGTGTTACTCGAATATTCTATCCATATTCGTTCCTCGGATGGCATGTTTGCTGTTGATTGGAACATTTTCGTGTACTTACGTTTGTTTATTACTCTCAACAGGGTATGGTGAAGCCTTTAGATATGATGATTCGATTATCCGTATTATGAAACTTATGGGCTGTTAGTTAAATTATCCAGCTACAGAGCACAACGATTGAAAACCTTTTCCCCGGACCCGATTAGAGATAGGCACTACGGATAATCTGTCACAGGATAGAAATTGAAAACTGTTATGCTTTTTGACTGGCTCAACCTGAATATGGAGAATGCGATCAAGTGAGTGGTGCTCATTTGACAGCGTTAAAAAATTCCAGGTTACTCTCCCGTACTCACTGTTATGTTTTTTCCACTATTCTATACCGTTCATTCACTCACGAATGTGAACTCTGATTTAGGAATAGACACCATATCAGCTAGGTTTGTTTTGTCACATCGGTTTTATTGCCTTCGGAATCTGTGTATTCTTTACTTTACAGTTACTTTTGGACGTCTTATTATGGAGCATGTGGCGCCATCCAATCTTTGCGCGTGGACGCGATGTAATCGCAGTTGCTTCGTACTGGTCAGGTGAGTGTTGCAATAATTAACTGATCATTCAACTGTACATAGAGGTTGTGGCCGAACATCAACAAACCCTGAGTGTTTTTTCCAAATCTAGCCGCTGTGGTGTTTTTAACCATTAAGAGGTCTTTGTGATCATCAGTTGTAGAACACTTTCAGTGCTCCTAGTGAACTGGTACTGATTGCAGACGGAAATTTGAGCTGACCGATTTTACCAGAGTTAGATGGGTTTGAGCATTGGTCACACTGATCTCAATAAATTATAGTTGAATATTCACATCTTTTGCTACTGGCGAACCTTGGATCAGTGTCAACTCGACCTTGTAACAGCACTTTACACTGAAGGTACAATGTGCATGCCACCCAGATCAGCCGTATCATATAGTCGCCTCAGTATGGCCTGCATATTTTCTCCCGATCAACTAAGTAAAATGGTGTTGGTCTACTACTTGGCAAAGGCTCCACCTCGAGATCAACGGAGCTCCCGAAGGTCTCCTCCAGAATGTCGTCAGTCATGGAGCGGAACAGGGAGATGGGACAATTCTGTGGAACGTCACACGAAGTGCAAAACGGTCGAAACAGCTGTCCACAAATGCCTACTCTGCGCTCATGCGAGGCATACAACGTTTTGAATTGACCCCAGTTGGGACTGTGCTGGAAGTCCTTTGCTATTGAGATGGCTTCAGCGTGCACTTCGGATAACTGAGTCAATAGCAGTCTTTAGGTCCAAAAATATCCCGATCGTTGGTTAAGAGGACGAATGATCCAGTGTCTGTTCCAGGGTGAATATATGATCGACGAAGGTGCCACCAGGCCGGAGCCACTTTTGTTCCTTTCTTATCGGGGTCTGTTTGTGTTTCAGAAGTGGTCACATTATGAGAAGGTCAGAACCTGGGATTTCAGTGATTTAAGCTTCAGAGCTACTTCGGTTTCCGACGGAAGGTCGTCGGAATGTCACAACTGACTGTACGAATCAAGCAGCTTGCCCAAACCAGTCGAGGTGTTTCTCATTGTGTTTAGGCAAGTCACCGTGATAGGCTTTAAGTTTGCATGCCGTCTGTTTCACTTACGGTTTCCTTAACACTTTATCAATGGTCAGTGAATCCACGAACCTTGGAAATAAAACCCATCTGTTTCCGTCTTTTCGGTTCGCTCGGACAAATAAATCTCACAGTCCTTACGCAGGCTCTACACAAGTCTGTGTTTCAGCTCACGGCAGTTTTTATTATGATCAAAGTCAGATAGTCGGTGGAAGTTTGTTATCAAGCTTCGTTGAACCCTTTTGAGCGAATCTCTCCGCAAGCGGTTGGCATAACAGTTGAGATCCCTTTATTGTTAAAACGTGACCCTCAGTGCTATTCGATTGACTTTTCGTATACAATCGTTACTCAAATTTGAACGGACTACTGTACATCTGTGAATAAATGCTCTCTGAACGAACGATAAAGTAAGACGGGCAGGAACAACCGTATGAATGAACGACAATCTTTATTAGAGTGGTGTCACTGTCAGTTGACAGCGATATGTTCAATTGTCACCTGTGGTTGAGTTGCACAAGATGGTCTCCATGTGGCTTATTACTGTCGTTTGTGCTGAACTATGCAACCTGGTAAATAGATTCCGTTAAACACGCATGATCATAACAGCCAATTGTCGTTGTCACGTCCGCACATAGAACGTACTGCGTAGCCGCTCTTTTTTCTGAATTGAGACAAACAGCTTATGTGTTCATGAAATCAGCAAGCACAGTAATTGTCGGGCGCTTAGTTTTTTTCAGAAAAACAAAAATTCTGAAGATAGCATTCCTTACACCATATGCACTATTGTTTGCTAGAGCACAGTCTGATATGGCAAATAAACAGCTTTTGTGTATGTTACGTCGGTCGACTTATACCGAAATGATGTCTGATGGCACGTAGGTGACTGTTCTCCGAGATCTAGGAGAGTGAGCTGATCTTTGCATTGGAATTCAGTGTAATTCTTAACCGCTAGCTTTGTCCTCATCGTCGCTGGAGACCTTGTGAACGAGCCGCTGATTTCTAGCATTATCCAAGGACTAATTCAAGTGAAGGTGTGAGCTCTCGCTTGTCGGGCTTTCCAACGTTCGTGCGTATCCTACTCTTCCGGGCACTCCGGCTTAGGGCTTCGTTCTTCCAGGATCTGTCGTCAACATCATAGTATGAAGGACTTACACGAATGAAGTCAGGGAATCGCGGCTTCTGGCGACTAAAGTTCCGCTTATCCGCGTTTAGCTTCCCGTACGACGGCTGCTTTGAGATCAGCCTGTCAGTCATCCGACCTACTTGTCATAGCCAACACCACTAATAGTGCCTCCGTGTATGGTTCAATTTTATCCATATCTTCATGGTACGATGTTTCAGTGTTGGCGACATTTCTTACCATACGCATGATCAATATGTGCCGCAGACTCTATAGATGAAGGCGGTTCAGACAACACATTGTTTTGATCTCGTCAAATGCTCCTTGACACAATTTCAACCAATACCAAGTCGTATCCTTTGTCAATAGGTGAATTGCGCGAATTAAATTGAATTGCGCGAGAACTTCGTGCATGGTAGAATGGGCTGTAATGATCCTTCAGACGTAGAAAAAATTCAAGGGTTGTTAGATCGGTAGACAGTGGCACATTTTGAGTGGTAGTGACATCAGCAGAATTGTGACGTCTGTTATTGTGATCGATCATAATCTGTGAGTACTTGATCAAATGGGGGAAAAACTCATCTGTGTGGATGCAACTAAAACTCATAATCCTTTGTTATCTGCAACATGTAGTCCATTTTGTCAACTGATTCAACCAGAATGTTACTGATCACCAGTATATCGTCTAACTACACCATTGCACCCGGAATGTCAGTTAACATTGTATCAGGAGGATATCAGAAGCAGTGTGCTTTCTCTTTCGAAAATATATAGATTTGAACGTGGATGCAGTGGAAGACATGGAGCTGGTTCAAACGAATGTGTAGGAGGGCGATGATAAGGGAGTACGCAAACACACTGGAAACTGGAAAGGTTGGAAGACTGTAGAAAAGGTTTATATCTTATAGCATCAAGTCTGGGTTTGACCATGTAGAGACTGTCGTGACTCTAACTATTTGGCATTATGAGACCGCTTCATCATCCTCAAGAAGAACGTAGAGTTCAGTGGTAGGGTGAGCGTTTTGTATCAGCTACCTAATTACCTCAGTCCAACTCGTATCATGAAGTCGGTTGAAACTCCCGTTTGGTAGAATATTATATCGACAATATGGAGTTTTTCACTGAACGAGGATAAACACAATCCTGGGAGAGATGCTGGTGAATGATCCCGAAGTCATCGAGGAATGCAGCGAATGAATTGAGAACTATTGGTGTAAATAACCGTGGTGAAGGTCGACCTATATTTGTAAACTAACGGATTATGATAAAGCGATGGATACCGCGTTATCTTGCTGCTTGGAGCGTGGATTGTAAAGGGGCAGGTAAGCGTAACTGCTGACCAATATTAATGAAGATGGTTAGACTTCTGAAAAGGACGTTATAAACGGCTCTTTTGATGGAAACGCTGTATGGCCGAGTTAATTATGACCGAAGACGATCAAGTATGTGTGTGTGTGTTCAGTTTAATCACTTGAACACTGTTCTCTTGCTTCCTTGTTTGTCTTGGTTGCATACTCACGCGAACCGGAATTCATGGGATCTACTCAACTTCTACTCGACCATTGGAGAATACATGTTCCCAGATGAATTTAAAAGTAACCATGGGCGACGTTTGACTTCTAAGCACTGTGGGAAGTGGTGTTTATTTCCCCCGAAAATCGTAATGTGCAAAGGTTTTGATGTTGTAGACTGACAGAGTGTGTCGTATCATTGTGTCAGGCTTGGAATTTGTTGTAGTGTATGTGGGTTCATAAATGTTTCCTGATTTCAAGGCTAGTGATCCATTCATTGTCAGCTGGCTTGCCTTCGTTCAGAGTGGTCTCTGGAAAGATCATTTAATTCACGTCTGACTGCATTGCTGTCAGTCTGTGACATGGGTCACAACCTTCTTCTGCATGATACGTTGCATGAGACCAGCTGTATAACATCATAGAACTGGGCATTCATCAGCAGCTGAATTTTTACTTCCATATGAGTACAGGTGAACATCGGTACTGTTGTATTTTGGATTGATGGACTGGATTCGACTAGTAGATCGTAGGCCGCTCCTCTGTATGTTTATGATTGTCGTGATCTTCCTTACTTCCCATTGTCTGCTAACAACCTGATTACATGTACGCGTACGCAGTGGTTGTAGGAAATGTTGTTTCAAGAATTGTCGCACGAATTGCATCTGTTATTTGTTCTACCAAGCCATTAAACGATCTTCCGTTTTAGGTGACAGTTTCTGTTCTCGATCACAGTACGGATTAGTGAGGGTCACAATTCCGAATTTTCCCGTACGTAAAAAATTGTTCGGTGATTAAACACACTTTGTAGATCACGTTAGTGGTCACTGTACATCAAGTGAACTGTTCATACTATTTACATCATTCACAATCTGAGTGTTGACTGCAATGTGATTTGTTTATCCCTTTCCCTTTCTTCAGTCTATACGAACTTGGTGATCGAAAAATTTGCAAGCGGCTTCGTTCCACGTTGTCTCCGTGTATGACCGAACTGTCTGTGTCTCCACTTCCAGGGGCCAAAGTTTTGTACAAACATCTGAGTAGTGTTTCAGACTAATACAATTTATGCGATTTACTCCGTTCTGTTGTTTTGTTAATGAAATATTTGGACGAGGTCTGCTTTAGTTCGCATGTTCGATGTGGTGAACTTTTAAATGTTCAGTTATCAACATGCTAAGTTTTCATTTCCGGCTTCACAATGCGCTTGCTGTGATGCGATAGATTAGGTTACTTCCTCGTTGTATATTGTCAGGTTGTGCAAACCTATACAGAAACGACCCATCCGATTAGGCGTTCCGGTCCGTAACCGTCGTTACACCAAACTGGACTGTGTCACGACCTTAAGGCCATCTTTTTGAACCATAATTGGGACAGTTTTTTAATGGTTTTGTTCATTATTTTGCACGGAAGGACTACAGATGACACTGTAATATCAAAATGGTTTGATATAATACAAAACAACCAGATTAGTCTGTGGTTCCGTCTTTTTGCGTCAGGACAAGAGGTGCGGTCTAATTTAACTGTTTAGTCCATTTCTGATGGAAGTGCTTACCGTCACAGATCAGTGGGGTTTCATCGACAGTTCTATTTGTTCTGCAAATAGGTAAATGTCCAAGAGGGTACTATGGGAGCACTTTGTAGAAAGGGGGATCGGTGTTGTGTACCACTGACTTTTTCAGTGGAAAAGCGGGACGCCACCTGGGGGACTCGAAAACGCTAACAGCACGACTGGTGGCAACTGATGTAAGAAAAAACGAACGAGAAAGAAAAGGAGTTATTTTCATCAGCCGGGAAAAGGTGTTAAGCTCAGGGTATTTGTGGCAAGCGGTTCACTTCTGGTCGAAGGGGATCACTGGGAAACGTCAGCCACATGCGGAGGCTGTGGTCAAATGCCGTCGATATTGTAAACTGCCGCCTACTTACAATTGCCGTAAGTAGCTTGAATATTGACTATAATTTTAGCATTTAAGGTGCCACGTGGGAAATGGTTCACTAGCCGCTTCCGGTGGTTCGACTTCGATGGCACAGTGATGGTTTGCTTATAGTAACCAATTTACTCACAGGCTCCCCGGGGCAATCTGACCAGCTGGGGATTCGCTTTCCAGGTCCGATTCACTAGAATGAACAGATTGCTAAATCCGAAGGCAATAAAACTGCGAAAACTTCTGTGCAGACTAGGACTACGATAGCAAACTAACAGTCCCCAAATGGTTCGAACGGACCGTAGTAAGGTTCTTTAAAAGACATCTACAAAGCGCAACTACTCCGCGTAAGTTGTCGATGAAATGGAGAGCAGTTATTGTACTGTGAAGAAAAGACATCGGAGTGGCCTGGAATGTACTGAGATTTTCTTCCGAAAGGAAATGAAATTAATTCCATTGGGTGCACATCGAACTTGGATATCGACTGAAGACTAGGGATTCCATAACCGGTGGCCACGCACTAAACACGTAACACAAAATTGTTCTGGGAGAGTTTCAAGTGGTTGACGGTGAAATGTCTTAACGAATACGTGTTGCAAGTCGATTTCAAGGCTATACGGAATTAAGAAGTAGCTTACGTTGCGCTGATACCTTTCGTAGCACAGCCCGTTGGACTCATGTGGGCCACATCTGTCGCAACTAGAAACGATGGATGGGACCTTATGTGTACTTGACGACAGCTTTTGCCTAGATCTGACCGGGTGCTTTGGTGACTAGATGAATCCATCTTACAAAAAGATTCTTACGAAAGATTCTAATTACCCTTACTCCACCGAGACAAAGGAATTCTAGAAGGAATATAAATAATTTTGCCTATCGCTTCTACTTCTGTTTTCATCTCTGCATGCACTCATCTCATCGGAATCAATAACTCGAAAGTAGTGTTGACCTTTAGCTCTGTGTGTTCGAGCTGTGACCTGTTAACTGCGAATTAACTTACAGCCACCTGCTATATCTGTGCCCATATTGATAATTAGTCTGAAGGAGCTTCCAGTAACTACTATTTTAGATTGTACACAAGTTTTCATCAGAAAGATTAGTTCCTCTTCGTTATCATTGTCTTCAAGTGGTCTTTATCCCCAGATTGTTCCTGGTCAAATTTTCCCTCCTTTGATATCCTAATTCTGTGAATTATCCATTAATTTCTCAAAGGATGTTTGATTACACTTCGCTGTATGTCTGTTAGGTAATGTGAGAGTGTCACTGTTGAGCTGTTGCATCACGTAACTTCAAACTTTAATAGTATGGATGAGGAGTTTCTCAAGGTCAACGGGAGGATTATTTGTCTACTGATTCACTCAAGGGAATCCATTTAGCTTTGCACCACACGTTAGTAATTGATAAGCAAACATTTCAAGTACAGCTGAACCTAGTTGACACTCTCACCCATCACCTTTAGCTAAATGAAACCATTAGTGTGTATTTTTTAATGTAGTGAAACGTGAGTGTGCACTTCGCAGATGAACGTTGGATGATTCACATGCACTGTATGAATGAGCCAACCAACCAACTGTACATTTGGAAGAGACCCAATTACGAAAAATCAGAACCCTGACTGGTTTCGAACCAACTGCAGAAGCACCATACCCAGAGGCGACGAGTTCTCTACCAAGTGAGCTACGGAGCCACATCAGAAGCTCTGGAAATTCATTTAGGTCTAGTTATTGGTCAAACTACTCATCGTTAACACAGTTTTAATGCTCAGCAGTGGCATTGGTGGATTCTAAGGCGAACTGTTTGAAAGATCCTGCTTGGGTAGTCAGTCTGCTGCAGCATTTGGCAGGTGTCATATGACTGTTGGTTTGGTGGGTAACTAAGTCCTACTTTGAAATTCTTGAGCTCCCGATGTGGCTTCGTAGCTCTACTGATAGACCGCTTACCACATCAGGAAGTGCTATTTTTGTCGCTGGTCCGAGCCTCGTAGAAGTCTGGGTTATTCGCAGTTGGGTCTATTTTAAGTTATCAAATTTGCCGAATCGCCTATCAACACTGCAACCGTAGAGTCGACAGCAGTAAGTTAATAAACGCCTGTTTTTCACTCAGCTTTGAATGCCAAATTAGATGATACTCAAAATATTTTGAAATTACTACCGTGCTCTGCACTCAGTGAGAGCCATTTGGTAACACTTCGTAATATGTCTGATGCATAAGCAATCGAGCCTGCGTTGTGTACAGGAAGCGTTGGTGAGACAAGCAGTTGTTTGCCGTTCGCAAGCATTTTGTTTCAATGGATTCCACCGAGGTAATGAATGTTTGTTTTACCTAAATTAAATCTCCTAAACATCAAACAGAACCCGTAGCATATGTGCCATTGTTGTTCTAGCCTCTCCGACACCTGTATGCTAAACCGAGGGATTGCGGTCACCGGAAGTGACTGTTTTAGCTACACTTCTCTCGTGTGCTGAAATCGGGTGGTTTGTGAGAAAAAGAACGGTACAATTATTGTTATCACGTTACAGGCTAGCCCTCTTCGATGGTCTGCGTTCTATAGTGTTTCTTTCGGAGTGTTTATATATTACACCAAAGATTTTTCTGGTGAGTCTAGCTGGTAGCTTCGTGTACCTTGAACACCATCTACACATGACCGAATCTTCTGCATTTGGATAGACTTTTTGGCTGTCTGTTTTCGACTAAGACAATGTAGAAACTCGAGTATAGTGCCCCTTTTCGAGCGGGGCTGACTACAGTTTTCATTAAAGTACGAAGGCTGCGATCGATTGTGAGTGATGTTCACTTTACATAATGAGTCAGTCCCTTAACGATCACAAGTAATCAAAATATTACCCAACAATTTTGATTTCTCTGATTTCCTCCTGGAGAGGACAATTGCTGTGTCTCCCAGTGAGGCGTTCGGACCATCTGGGTATTACTGATAAGCGATTGTGACCGAATGTTTACCTATGATTCAGCCGTGCCTAATGACGCAGCATTCACTACGGCTGTCTCGAGAGCGTGGCCGATGTTCTGACCCAAGCCATGCTATGGACAGTTACTGCTGACGAGCTCTAACAAGATCGAAACTCGAGTGTAGTGCCTCCTTTTGAAAGGGAATGAATTAATTATCTGTGAGAAATGTATATACTGCTCAATTTATTTAAAGCAGTAGACTTGGGTTTTTTCTCGCTTGAGTTAATCAAAAATACACATTTTTGCAATGGTCAGGATTGAAAAATCAACTCCATAGATTTTGAGAAGAAATGTGTAGCGAACAAGCTCGTTTTCGGTGTTTCATCATCAGGCTAAATACAACACATTTATATGGCTTAGATGGGGGTGGTAGATAACATATCACTAAAGCGAAAGATGTCAGTCAACAGTTTTTGTCTGGTTTGAGTCATGAGACTTAGTTACGTAACATTGGCCACGTGAGTTGTACGAAGTCTGCGAGGGATGCGTCACATCTACGCAATCATTCTATCCTGGGTTTGCGTACACGGCCATGGAAGATTCAACGTTTTGATTATCGATTTTGCGCGCACAGTGGTGGTGAGTATATGCGAATTGCGATGGACTCTGCAATTGACAGTATACGACCTTTGACCTGTTTCGATTGTATCCCACATATTTGGTAGATTGGCCTGAACGATTCGGTCTGATTGATCAGATGATTTGACTCGCTCAAATGCGTGGCGACCGCAGACGAACAGGGCCTCGTTGATCCTCGCGTCAACCACACCGGTTGGTGCTCCCGAATGCGTTCGGATAATCGCCGTGTTGTGCGGCCTGTGTAGCTTGTTCCACAGGAACAAACGAAACGGTAAACACAAAAAGAGGTGGTATGAACAGGCAATATATCTTTCAACTGGGAGCGCAATACTGGTGTGGAGACAAACTGAACGCGTAGTTGAGCTGCGAAAAACGCCTTATTGATTGCTACACTAAGCGTCTTGGTTACGGTTCCAGCGACACCATCACCCTTGAAGGACAAGGAAATATAAACAGACTTTTTGTCTGCAGTTTTTCGTTTATCTATCTTAACGCTTGTTAACATATTTTTATGAATAAATTGCTCCGGATAGCCATTTTCAACGAGTGTATTAAATATAAACTTTCCTCTCCGATGCTGTCGCTCGAACATATTTTCGTGGCCCTATCTATCAGACATCGAATTAGGTTTTTCTTTTGTTTTAGTGATACAAAACTGTTGAAGTTTGTATACTGACCCATCCAGGTTGCCTTACGATACACCTTCCGTTGTATTGTGCCATCCTCGCGACGGGAAATGAACACGTCTAGGAACGCTATACCTGCGGATGATTCGGGTTCTAGGGTGAAACGAAGATTCTTATGCACAGAGTTGAAATGAGTCAGTACCTCACTAAGGCTTTTAGATTCATCTGCCACACAGATGATATCGTCTACATAACGCTTGTAAAGGGTGACCGACTTTATTTGATCTGCTAGTGAGCTACACTCTAACTTTGTCATAAAGATATCAATCAACAATGGGCCTAGTGGCGACCCCATTGCTACTCCGTCCCTTTGACGGTGTAACTTGCCAGAGAACTTAAACTGAACGTTGTGTGTGCAGCGATATAGTAACTGCTTTAATTCTTCTGCTGGAATTCCCACATTGATATTACTTTCAATATACTGTCCGATAAACTCAATCGTTTCATTGAGTGGGATATTAGTGAAGAGAGATGTGACGTCAAGTGAGAATAAACGCTTGCCTAGTACGTTGAGCTGCTTTAATGTTTCAACAAATTCGAAGGTATCTCTCAAGCTGTGAATGGCTAGTTTTTTCCTAACTGGGTCTAACAGCGTGGCAAGCCATTTTGCCATTGCGTGGTACGGAGAATTGCGCATATCTAAAATCGATCGTAGTGTTACACCGTTTTTATGTACCTTGGATAATCCGTGGAGTCTAGGAATTACAGTGCCTACTGGTCTAATTCTTTCAAAGTTGCAGCATCTAGCAGGCCCTTCTGCTTCATACATCTAAGTGCTTTTGTTAGTGACTTCTCAATAACCGTTGTTTTGTCCTTCTCATTTTGTATGCTAACAAATTTGGTTTTATCTCCCAATAATGCATTCATTTTACTCAAATAATCGGCTTTATCTAAGATGACGATCCCGGCGCCTTTATCAGGTCTCGAGATTATTATATTCTCATTCTGTCTTAGAGATTTCAGTGAAGCTAAATGCTCTCTCGTTAGTAGGTTTTTACCATCGATTTTCGGGTCAGATACTGATAGCAAGACTCAACTAGGGTTACTTTGAGCATCTCAACATTAACAGCTGATGATGGTTGAAGATCACGCAATTGATCATAAAAGGTTTTCAAATTGGGTTTCTAAGTCTAACTGTCTAATTCTATTCTAAGTATTTCTCTTTGGTTCCCTTACCAGTTACTGGATTACATTCGGTTGCTTTTATCAATCATTGCTGTTGTTGTCTTGCGTTAACGTTATATCACATTTTGCAACGTTTTTTTGGACTTGGTCTCCGTAGTCACCACCAACGGAATTTCGACTTACCTTACTCGTGGATAAAAAACCATTACACTCTTGATATACTCAAACATGCTTAGATAGATGCTGCTGTCTCATAGATGTGACACATTTAAGTTGTTATGTAGTCGAAACCATCATTCTACATACATTTTAGAAAATTCTGAAAACTCCGAAGCTTACATAGTTAACCATCAATTATAGCGGTATCGCTTAGGTAAGTTGCGCAGAATCCAGTATGCTTGGAGTTTAGTTCAGACTGCGTGTGATGAACTGATTTTCCAGTCTACTAATGCATACCTAAGTGGACCTCATTTCTGTATCTGTATATGTTTGTAAAAACTGCTCTCGCAAGTACCGGATACCATCATTTGCAATAGATGTACATTAACCTGTCATTTATCTTGTTCTAACGGATATAACAAGGTATTTATCAACTATGATTCGTTCCTCCAACACCTCAAGCCGCTTTCCGAATTTTCGCAAATATCAGTTCATCTGTGACAGATAGATAACTGGACAGCAGACATGGTGTATGCCATTAGGTTCAGTTCTTTTTAGCTGATCGTGTTGGATTTATGTTAGGATTCACAATATTTGTTGTGTATGCATTAGCTGCAATGAGTGTTTCAGTTAATTAGGATATATGCTTACTGGCCCATACAACTGTTGACCCGTAACGGTTACTCGTTTGACAATTTTTGACTGTCTTATGCAATGAACTGCTCGTTATCGAATCGAACCGTGATGTTCGTTCTCACATTTGGGTTAGTTAGTGAACGTTACTCGAAGATGATCAGTTTGCACAAACTGCGATGATCTGTCAAACTCGCCTTCGCGTACGGAGTATGGAAAACATTCGAGACTGCCTGAAATATTGCTACAAGCCGACTATCATTCAAGAACCTTGTTGACTAACACTGTTCATGATCCTATCCGCCATATTTCGAGAAACAGAGTAGATGTGGAAAAAGGACAATTTCTTGCTTGATGGTAGACCTAACTTTGTTGTCAGATTAAAGAACATCTCGTAAAAATTTTTTTATCACCATTCCACACACTTCTCGACGCCATCCACGAGGCAACTGAGTTGACTGTGTAGTTTCCCTCATACATATCTGAGTAGCATTTAAAAAATGGGCGGAAATTCAGGCGTTGCTCACGTCTGATTATTAACGTTCATGAGAGTCAAAACGATTAACAGAAACAAGAGGATTGTAGAATAAAAGAGGTGTATACCACTGGTGAGCTTTGACTGTTATTCGAAAACGGTCAATCGAAGGGGCTAACTGAATGAGTAAGTCCTGATCACAATGAATCGCGTTTGATTAACACTAAACCGCCAATACTGGCAAATGAAAAGTGGTTGTGAATTCGCGGCTTAATGGGATAGCGGAAAATGCGGTCAGACCAGATTGCTTTTCTCCTGTTGCGGACATACAGTATGCATCCTTGTTGTACAGCTGATCACCGTGTTCTCCAGTTTCACAAACCAAGATAAAATGATCGTCGGCTGACAGGTGTGGTAGATATAGTGACTGAGGAGTGCAAATTTTGGACTTCAGCTGGACTCGAGCCGTCGGCAGTATGTGCTTCATCAGCTGATCAACGGAATCACGCCAGATGCTCAAATGTTTCATGCAGGGTCTAAGTTTTCCGCCTATGTCACTGTGATCAATTAAATCCACTAAACAGTCCATGGGAGTTTCTGAGTTACAGGGTTGGTTCCGTGTCTAAGCTATCGGGGCACATGCCACGTACAATCCTGTAATTGAAATTCACATTTTTCTAACTTGGATCTCGTATTTTTTCAAAGATCTTCATTATCGTTCGTTTGATTTTCGGCCTCCTTATACTCCATTAGATTTCTCGCACCAAGTAATGGTCCACGGTACTAATTGGCCTGTAAGCTGTTAACTTCACGTCATTATGATTGCTCACCTACTGGTCATCCTAATTAGCTGTACAAAACCATGCAACAGTTTAATTTGGTCTAAAATGAACCCTAACTCAGGATATAACGCCGTTAACAGACTAACCCGCTTGATCATCTAATGTATATCTTTTCTTTAGTAATGTTTCACAGGTGCAACAATATTAACTCGTCTATCAGAGCTGCACTTTTTGAGCAACAGATCACGATAAAATGTTAGGACTTTCGCATATAAGAGAAGTGTATCCATTACATATTAGATTAGTTGCCAGCTACTTCTTACAGTATCTCTAGTACACCACAGTGAACAGCTGCGGATCAATAGGTGAGCCGAACACCCACACAGTTTTTAGTGAAACGTGACTCCCTTTCTTCTTTTTGTGTGTACTAACCAGCTCAGTGGACAAGAGTTTATCTCTGGTTAAACATCTCGTGGAGTGTTTTACACCCTTAGAGTTTTTATAATTACAGTGAGGTACCTACTCTGCGTGAAAAAGGGAAAACCTATAACAGTGGTGAAAGACGAGGTCACATTCTTCCAGTCACCTGCTGTATGCGCTAGGTGAGCCATACTACAAGGTCGATATCCTTATCAGTTCCTCCGGCTCTTAAGGAAGAACAAACTGAATGTGACCAACAATAACCTCAGACGTATTGCGACTGCCCACATTGAAACTGCTCAAATGCGACTGACTGATTTGCGTCAGACACATTGCCGCCTTTTATCCGTCGCCGAAAATTTGACACTTTGCTCTCGTATCATTTTCACACTGTTCTGCAAGAAAATTATCGATCGTACGAAGAGGACTTACATCAATCGGTTGTGGGAGTCACGTACGGAGCACGGTGAAGAACCAATTCCGCCGGATCCTAGTAAGTACGTGTTGAACTGTTCTTCAGTACAGTTGGATTTGTTGCAACTAGAAGCGTTAGCCTTAGGTCTTGATCATAAAATGCCATCACGTAAGGCTGATCGTATTTGCGTTGAAGCGCAGTTTGAGAATCTTATGGGTCAGTTGTCTGATCTTCGACCAACTAGTGCTGACAATCTAGGTTGGTTAACAACTAAGTTCACCAGTATAGCTTATGATTTCATCAGGACTCCAATTACTAGTCGGTGTGCTATCACAAGGCAACACCTGCAATCATTAAGAGAACTTGAGTCGAAAAACGTGGTTATACTTAAGCCTGATAAGTGTTCTGGGGCCGTCATTCTAGACAAGGATGCGTATGTACAGAAGATGTTATCAATATTGGATGATCAAACAAAGTTTCGGCGAATAGAGTGGACAACATTAGCGAAATAGAGGACCACATAGGATGACATCTTCAGCTGCTCTTGCAGTTGCGGATTATTAACGAAGTAGCGTATAAGTCTCTTAAGCCGTGCGGATCGTCAACACCTCAACTTTACGGCCTACCAAAGACTCACAAGCCTGGGATGCCGCTTAGGCCAATTTCGGCAATGATAGACTCACCTTACCACAAATTGGCACGCTGGCTATTCGCTATTCTGACCCCATTATCACAAATGTATCAGGAATACTCCACTAAAGATTCCTTTGAAGTGATCAGTGACCTAGACAGAATCAATCTTGCTAACGAACTGATGTGCTCTATAGATGTTTAGTCACTTTTCACAGATGTCTCGATGCATGAAACTGTTGACTACATTTGTGAACTCGTTGAAATGAGTCGCACTTCGTTGCCACTTCCCACCGATATATTGAAAGAAACCTTGCTGCTCTGTACTCAGAATGTCAGTTTTCGTTTCCTTGAACAGTCCTACCGTCAAATAGACGGAGTAGCCATGGGAAGTCCACTAGGTCCCATCTTAGCAGACATTTTCATGCTAAAAATTGAGTAACAGCTAGCTACGGAGATAGAAAACTTGTCATATTACAAGCGTTACGTAGATGACACATTAATTTCCAGCCGATCTAAACAGGTGTTAGATAACCTGGTGCAACGTCTAAATAGTTGTCATCCAAATCTAAAGGTCACTTGTGATTTTGAGGTCGGCAACTCTCTGCCATTTCTAGATATCCTAATAAGTCGTCGAGAAGATGGCTCGGTTAGAAGAACCGTGTGTAGGAAACCCACATGGTCAGGTCAATACCTAAACTTTAGCAGTTTCACACCGATCCAATACAAACGAGCACTAGTAGATACTCTGTTCACACGAGCAAGGCGAATCTGTACGCTCGACAGCCTCGCGGAGGAACTAGACCTGATAACGTCTGTTCTACAATCAAATGGTTACCCCAGAAGGTTCATAGATAGGCACAGTAGACAAAAAGTACCACCCAAAGAGGTGGTCACTGTAGAGAAAAAGAGAGTCTACATCGAGATGTCTTTTAGGGGGTGAATTTGTCATGCACCAAACAACACAGCGATTAAGAAACAGTTAAATGAACGTTCAATGCAGCTGAACTCCGTGTTATCGCCCGGACTGAGAAGCTACCAGTGCCTTCAGTCAAAGGAAATCAGCCTATCGGCGCCACTTCACACTGTGTTTACCAATTTTTATGTAACCGCGGAGAAAGTTATATAGGCAGAACCGAGAGATACTTGAGCTCCAGAATGAAGGAACATTTACCTAAATGGGTACAGAAGTCAGTGTTGCCGGAGAATGGCAGTGTTGCTGAAACGCGTAAACAGCCAGTGTCCTCAGTCGCTAGACACGTCCTGACCACCGGTCACGCTATCGATCCATCTCGTGCATTCAGAATCCTGTTGCGTCATTCTAACCTGGTATTCTTACGGTTTGCTGAAGCAGTTGCAATTAATCTACTCAAACCAGCTCTCTGTGTTCAGAAACAACTGTTCGTGAACTTGACCCTTCCCTGGACTTAATGATTTATCCTAACCCGCTTATTGAATATCCACCCCTCAGTTCGTTTGTTATAAAAAAGCCCATTCATGTTATTGTAAATTTGGTACTGATGAGTCAATACGAAATGCTTGCATCTATCAGTTTTTGTGTTCTAACTGCTTTGTTCAAACTGTTCAAGGGAACCAATTGTTTCATACTACAAATATCAAAATCTGTTATCTACCTCGAAGTTTCTAATAAATTCCTTGCTCACGACAAGCCACTTCTGTCGCATCCAAAGTCTAATTTCTGTATGTCAGCAACTACCTCCCAACGTTAAAAATGTATTTTTTATGAGTTGTGTACATTACAGCACTGATTATGCTGTTATCCGGTTGTATTCTCTGGACATTCAGCGTTTATCCATCATTCTAAACTTATCACTCGCGTGCATAATTGAAACACAATTATCTGGTAATATAAGCGATTTGCTGCCGACTGGAACACCAGTGGTTAAAGTAATGACACATGCAACACAATCAATTTATTGGTTACGTTGAACTGCACCATGAAGTCTCACGTGTACATAAGCACGTTTTTTGTAAACTTCGTCGGCGTTATTCACATTCTTCATTCCCGTCAAGTGTTAACATTCGATGTGGGTTTATATCTGAATAAGAGGTTTGTGCTACAGCCTTCCTAAACACAGAATTCACGGACCAGTATTGGGAGAATGTTCATTTGCGACCGGATCCAGTTCAGGTACCTCAATAATATGACCCAGTTCAGCATGAACATCCAGATTTTTCTCACTCGTTTCTTTGACTTTTGCTTGATCAACGTGTCTTCCATGCATATTCTGATTGTTACTGGCAAAAGTAGATTGATTCAAATACTACCAGGAATAATTCTATCAGAGTGGAACGGATCACTACTTGTGTGATAAATAACTTACGTAGATGGGAAACGTCGCTTTGAACACTTACTTACGTAGATGGGACTTACGTAGATGGGACACGTCGCTTTGAACACTTACTGGGCTTTTGTGAACTGTACTTTGAGCGGTATGGTGTTAACGGAGGAAAAAATGATCAATATCTTTTTCACGTTCACCCCAACTCATCGGTTTCATAACACTTTTGGTGCACTTTAAGGTCCGGGACAAGGTTTTGGATAGTTCATTCATTTGAGGATATCCAGGATCAGTAAATGAATAACGCTAATAGACAAGCACTTAACAGTGACCTATTTTTATGGATAGGATACTTTCCGGGGTAACTGATTTCCTCAGTGTTCGTATCGTGGATTCCACCGTATGATTTTTAGAAAAAACATCCGACCATCGTGGATTATTAATCACTAACTTGCAGGTCTCCCTCAGGATTCACTTGAATCTAACTGCAGATTTCATTGAAGAGTGTTTGAACTTCTGTTTATCAAAACAGTTTGATAGTTCGTGAACGTACGGACAGTATACCACTCCATTTGTGAACACCAAAGAGAAAATTTGGACTAGAAGGTTCATTTTTTCAACGTTCATATGTAGGAGAGGCAGTCTGGAAAATTCGCCTTCAAAGTGTAACCTGTCATGCTTCTGTATCTAGACTAACATGGCAGCGAACGATCGTGTAACTCAAGTCCGCACTTTACCTAACTGGATCTTATCGCGTTAGAATTGTCGACAAAACGCGCTCCCAAAACTTTATTGTCTCACGAATCGGTTTCGGTTGAGAAACAGACAGGAATTGCAAAAACAAACAATCCAATCCACTCAGTTCTTCAACCTTAGATTAATAAGGTTAACATTTGACCTGCTGATTTATTTTAGCACTCCCAGGTTCCACTAGATACAGTAAGCGCGGCAACCCACTGGTAAACCACGACCACGAAGGAGGTAACTAATGAAATGAAATGATGGTAGATTAGTTTTAGTGCTTCATCATGAATAAGTAGCATATATCCTGTCCCGAAGCTATATTTCTATATCCGAGACTCAGTCAGGAATGCGGCTATCGCTTTTCGTTAGATATAGGTACAAACACATTCTGCATTATCTGGCTAACGATCTGTGTGACTGCAAAACACCATAAAAGCCATTTCGCGAAGAAGCAATGATTAAAACAGAATAAGATTTGAAATTAGGTGACCACAAAACAGCAGCTCACGGAAAGTGTGCATATGTTGTTCACCACATACAAATTCATTAGTTGACAAAATGTTGTGTAGGGTTTTACCACTTCTGGTGAAAGTAGATACAAACTTGTGGCAATGCTGAATCAAGATTGTAAGTGATCGTAAATTATTAAATTAATTGGCGGGTTGGATTTTATTAAAAGATCCGGCTGAATTGGCTTTGGCTCATATTAAGCTGACATCAAACTACTAGCCAAGATAGGTAAAAATGTCTTCAAAAAGTTCTCTTTTAAGCATTGTAATAGCTACATAATAATTCAAAACTTTCTGTCGTATTGCAATTGCTTGTTCACCACGTTGCTGAGAGCACGAGTTAAAACAACACTTTCATAAACCTCGATATTAAAAAGTTCTGGCCGTTCAAAAATCCACAGGAAGTACACTGAGTCCTAAGGGGAAGAAATTGGACTCAAGCCGTCCAGAAGAACCGTTCAGGAAAATTATTGTTGAGGGAAATTTTTGAATAACTTCCTTTAAGGTCAAATCCGAAACGACTTGAATCATGGAGACTGTCGAGCATGTCCTCAATTTTTTCTGTGGAGTGACTGGTAAGTGACACTTATTTCTGGTTATGTGATAAACGTCATACAACCTTCCTCGTTCTCATCCACGTTGTGCTGCCCAAAGTGAAATATCATCAAGAGTCAACAGATCTTGTTCAACAAGATCGTGGAGAGAATTTCTGATAAGGTTAACGTGGGAAAGAATACATCTTTTCAACAGGGCAGGATTGACTTTTTGTCCACGTTTAACTGTCTCCGCTGTCCAGGGAGTGTTCACGTTCATCATTTGGAGATCTTTTAAGCAGATCCCCCTACGGACCAGGCTATATATGCAAGAGATGATAACCATTCCATTGCCTTTTTTGATCGGGGCTGTGGATAACGCCACACACAAGATTAGGTAACGACCAACCAGTAGTTCGGTTCAGTGCTACGTTCCTAACAAAGTCGGTTAAAATCAGGTGGTGAAATTCATGTTTCGCCCTCATAACTAGAACGATAAGAACAATCCTGTTGGTAAGAAACCAACTATGAAATATACGGGTAATTAGTTTATAAACATCCTGCACCTGGCAACTTTTCGTCTTTTACAAGTGGAAATAACGTGAAGCACGATTCAACAATTATAACAGTACATTTCTAACTCAACATGTTAAACATAAACATCTGTGACCGCAAGGTGTACGACCATCGATTTAATACAATACAAGCTTTTATTCCCTGAGGAGGCCTGAATGATATCTTATTTGACTTCATGCAGGTGTGGTACACCCAATCAGTCCGTGCTTATGAAGAAGGCAGCCAGAGTTTAACAGAACAATTTCGCTCTCTCCTGTAGCGAATCCCACTTTCTGGTAATGTTCACATACAGTTTGCAGAGACTGAAAGATAGGATTTCCCATAGGTAATACAATTTACGTTGTAGATCGGATAATTGAATCCTGACACTGAGGGTGTCTTTAGGTAGAACCACAACCATTTCGTGAAGCCTGTCTGAGAACCGAAAGAATAAGTATGGAATGAAACTACACATATTTTGACTTTGTCCACAATGCAGCTCACATGATTTACCCGTTCGTCCACTTTGCATCGATCAGTAGATCAAGTGGCGAACCCGAAATTACTTCATTGTTGATATACGAATACACATCTTTGTTAGCAGCAACGATGAAAGGTTGAAATCCGATTTTCTCTGTGTTCTTTGCGAGTTACGCATCAAACTTCAAGTCTGCCTGAATAGTTTACGATATTCACAGAAGATGGATGAATATTCAATGATTCTAACTGACAAGCTTCCGTGATATTGAAATTCAAAGCCAGGGCGCCAGCTCGTATACTTGCAATTGAATTCAGGGTTATAATACCGTTATACAGTACAAACCACTTCCTTGCTATTGCAAATTGTCCAAATCTGGGTTGCAAACGTACGAAATTTGTAGTCCTAAACACCATCAGTGCTACTGACAGTCAACACAATGCTAGCTAGAGATTATTTAGGCTGATTTCCAGTGACAAGCTTATTCGGTCGCACATCATTTACGAATTCCGAAAAATTGCGGTGGTGTGCAAAATTTCATAGTATCAGCATATTCCTTCTCTTTGTATCAAGTCTTCCCCTAACTAGGAAAACATTCATTATAACTATGCCAGTGATGTTACCATAGGTTGTGTAAACTCGATTAGAAATTCTGCTTCTTAACTGATGTCTTGGTCATTCTCGAAATATGTAAATTGGCCTTTCTCAGAGAGCCAGGATGTAACCTTCAGTCCTGTCATAACAATGTCTATAATTAACACAATTAATTGTTATTCTTCCATATACAGTGACTTCTAATCTATGTCATAACAATACATTGCCCCATGTTTTCTTCAAATCGAAAAGTGGAATTCACATCAACGAACATCTTTCTAACGGTGACTGGGTTCCACGTAAAATCATCCAGTTAAAATTTACATCGAAGCACTGTTCATTCCTCGTTTAGTTCTTCCTCAATTCAGTGCGTTGTTGCCTCTTTATGTTTGTCTACATTCTTCCTAGATGTTTCAAGTTTGCAAGCCCTTCTCTTGTGTTCAGGTGAATACGGAGACGTTTCTTTATCGGACCTAGTTTACTGTCTCATGCCATCGTGGGGATTTGGGAGAATTTTACTACCTCTTGCCAAAGTTATTTACTGCATTTTCTTCTCATAACATGGTTACATACTTCCGCCAACATCTGCACGGAATTGTGCATACAGGGCGTCAACTACTGCTTTGTTCTGCTATCTGTGCAATCAACAGGAAATTGTCATATCTGGTAGGTTAAACACACTTGTTCGTGAGGAATACTCAGATTGATCTATTGCCTTGACAGAACTTACCTGTCTGTATCGCACGTCCCGGTTTCAAACTCCACTTAGGTTCTCATATAGCAGCGTCGTCAACATTGTCCCCAGACACTATATGAGAATTTGCCTAGAGTTCACATTTCGGCCGGAGAGTTAGTGTACATTATTGACGACCTCCGGTAAATGTGAAGCTCGGAACGGACTGTTTGAAATGTCTCTGCAAATGCAGCAGTTGTGGTTATTCGTGAGTGATGTACAAAACACTCTACCACTTATCAATAAGACACAGCATTGTTATTGACATTAAAAACGCTTGCGTGTTTTCTAGTTTCTTTCTTTTAACAGTCACCCTTTCACACACGTGTACGTTTTCCAGTTTCTTGCCTCATTAGATACACCCGAAAATATTTTAAGAAGTAAGATAGAGCCGTATGTAAGTTGATGTGATTTGACAAGTCCAAGTGGACTCAGTTCGGCTTGATCTCTAAATAAGTCTTTTTGTAATCATTTCAGCATCTGTGATACTTTTATCGTCTCTGGGACGATTGTTGCATTATTGTGAGCTAAATGGGTGTTTTGGAACGATTTGATCAGCATGCGAAAATGCCCTGAACCTTCGTTTGTTGGGACTTATGTTTTCGATCCACTGGAACTTCCATACTTTGGATGTGATCGCTGTACCTCGTCGAAATGATGAGTAACCTAAACGGACCACAACCTATCAGCTGAAACCATAACATTTTTTGGACAGCATTATAAGCTTACAATATTGCAAGTGCTGCTGAATAATTCATGTGACCGGTGTGTCCAATTTTTGGTTCTACACTCGTGTGCAGTTTGAATGCTTCAAAGTGTCAATGCCGATGATTTTATGCACGTAATGACAAGTTGCTTTCAAGTTGTTTCTAAACAATGAATTCTTAATAAGTCTCAAGCGGATTACAACCCACTGAAAAATTGCCCGGTCCCATTTCACCTCATACATCTCACCATGTTTCCTGTGTTGAACCATACAAGAGCCGTTGGGTGTCGGTTACTATTACTACTCTCTGTCATATGTGTTTCACCTTTTCGAACCCCCGCATGTCCATACCAGATGAAGGATGGAAGATACGACAAACCTTTAATTAATAATTTGTACCGGTTTTCCCGTGCGACATCATTACACACACAAAGCAAACACTTTCAGAATTAGTTTGTTAAAAATAGTATTTTTTAGGGGTTTATACATACACATATTCTCATAGAAATTATAGAGTAATGGCAGAAATATTGTGTTAATTAAGACTAACGGTCTATCGTCACGTAGACTGTGGTGTGATACATTACTAAAACCAATGGTGATAACAGTAAATGGTCCATGTGTCATTTCTGACACGTCAACCATGTGAACTGGGATTTCGATGTCTACCCACTGAGAGTAACCCTGATTTCAATGACGAAAGCGGATAAACCGGGTACATAATCATTCGTTTATTACCATAGCTATGAATGTCACATACGGACTTACGTCTTAATTTGAGGTATACTGCTACCTGTAATAATTCCGGTACATGTTTGATAGGCTGGATAGAATGTTTTTAGCAAGTAAAATTTCTTTACATGTAGATTCGCAGCATCCTGTTCACCCGGATTTACACGGACCAACGCAGATTATCAGTTTACTGAAGATGCGGCTTCCTAGGTTATTATTGGGAAGTTTCACAGTACACACGCTTGAAACTGTACGAAACTGGAGTTGGCTTAGTGATTGCATTTACTCGATAGTGGTAGTCTTAGCTGGAATACTAGACTATGGGTGCAGTTGGCAACACTTATGTTGGGAAATTAAATCAACTGGTACACACTTTGTTAACGCCTTTTTTAGTTCTGGATATCTAAAAGCTTCATCTTCCCAATACGGTGAACAAAAATAAGTGGTAGAACGGAGCTCCAATTTCCTCAACTTTTGATTGATAAACTAACGACTTTCATACAGTGGCTAGGAAACTTAATTTAGCTGTGTTGTAACCGTGATTGTGAAGGTGGTGTTTTAACAAGTTCAGGCTAAACTCGTAACGTGATAAATTCCATACAAGCTTTCGTTCTGACTATCTGTTCTGTATAGCACACAACACTGATAAAACAAGTTCCGACTTAATGCCATTTTTAATGTACAGATTGTGAAACGTCGTACTATAGCCATCTTAGGCTTGCATGTCCGCAGTTAACGCAACCTGAGATAGTAAGTACTCAGTCAAACAACAGGCACTCATGAACGATGACCAAATACAGTTATGAAAGCATCCAATATACTTCTGTTCTATGTATGACGGAACAACAGGCCAAAGATTGTAGTTGACATGTTTTATCGGTTGGATGTACTGAATTCTTTATTGCTGGCACTAGACATTTCAACAGGACTCGATTGAAAAACGCCAGCTTAATGCACTGGTTGAAACAACAAGGGACGCGAAAGCCCAACCTCTTGAATTATAACAAAATTTAGGATTGTTTCAGATGGATGAAGTCCTGCATTTGAAAAATATCTCAGTAAAAAGTTGTGGTCCATAGTACCGAGCAAAGCAGTGCTTAAAACGGCCGTGATGTACTAAGGTCGAACTGATGATGAGAACTCAGATGGTAGTGGATTGGCTGAGAATTCGGTTGCATTCTTAACAGGCTCATCACTGGTCAACCATCATTGGAGTTCGTACCAAAAGACACTATCAGTAAGACCTCTGTATGACGTGGGCAGAGCTTCAATACAATTTGCACGCGACTTCATGTAAGCCTGATACTCAAATAAAAATTTGATCAGCACAATTTTGGACCCAGAACAAATCTGTTGACCGACCGGAAGCCGAACTAACGAATCGCTGGCATATTATCATTCGATGATCAGGAAGTTCATCAAACACTGATTGTAGTTCAGTTTTGACTCCTTGACCTTCACATGTTTGACCTTTTCCTCTTGGCTTTGAAAGTACTCTCTGAGGTTACGTCTGCTGTCCGTATTCGTGCTGCAATATATGGCTTCCAAAATGACTGATTCGCTTCACAAAAAGTTGCCTATTTTTACCCAGCGAAACTAACCAGCCACCTCGAGGAAAAACCACGAATATGCAATACCCTTATTCCGAACCACAAATTTCTTTAGTCGACGTCTTGGAAGGAGTGTTGGTGCAGTAAGTATACTCCAACCATCTCAAGTAAACATCACTGTTTCTGATTGGAGGCACATCATACAAAAGATATCGCGGTCACCTATATCAGGAGTTTAGCATTTGGTTAGTCTTCAGCCATTCTTAAAGGATATTTGGAGTACTATAGCAGCTTACTGGTTTATCTGTTTGGTGGACAAACACGTTATCTCTCGAAAAAACGTTACATTCAAATAAGTAACAAAGTAGGACCCATTCAAATTTTCTTGAGTTTCCTAAGTCTTACTCTTCAGCTCTCTCCCTAAGATGCATTTGAAAAAGTCTCCTACTTGGTAGATATTTTACAATATAAAGGTCATCATTTTGTCAGTCAGTTAGTGTCCTCCGCAAAAATTCCCAATAAGTCCTCCAAGTGTCAATGTCAATAACGTTTGTCAACATTATTTACTCACATTCTTATATTCATGAATGTTGGCCATGCTTCATGGCATAGGCGAATGCTGGGGGAAAAAGCATCTGAATAGTCACCATAAAAAATCACAAAACCAGAACAATGTACGATAGAAAGGTGAGAGAAAAATAAGGGAAAACTACGTGTTACAATACATGGTAACATTATTTTGAGACTTTTATGCCTTTTCCCATTTGTCATCTGCATAATCTGGAACACCATCATCAGAATGTTCAAAGAGAATCGGTCGATTGTACACGAACAGTTGGGCCATGAAGAAAACTGTGTACATACTGTGTATACTGGACAGTCACCGTGGTTATTGTCCAGTGAGAATGGGTTGCGAATTGCATTCGGTTATCAAAATTAGTATTCCACATGCTCTGAGTAGAATTAAGTATGAACTTCGACGTACTACGTCTACCTGCTACATTTCAACAAAACACCAAAAAGACAAATGTTATGGGATGTTATCAACTCAACAAACAGTCCTTGATAAACGTGTTATTTGTTACGGAATAGACAAAGGAAGTTAAATACTCTCAAAATAACTGCAGTCCACAGAGGTCGACAAGAAGGTTTTAACCAAAATGCAGTACAACGGGAGACTAGTTGTTCACTGTGGCTGGAAAGCTGATTCTGCTTGTTGTGAAGCGTACATATTCCGCAGCCAATTTCCACCTCTTTTATTCAATTCGATGAGTTAATCGTGGAATTGCTAGACATAGCTGGTCCGCCTACTATGAGTTGTGAGTCGCTTCTCAACTTTTTTACAGTTACAGCGATGATGTTATGTGGAACGGATCGGTACGCACGTCAGCGAGTGGTCTGAAAATAAAGATGTATGTAGGAATTTTGTAAAACAAATTGTTGACTTCAATATATTACGCTAGTATATGCTAGGTTTGATGTGAGTTTTGAGTATGGTTACAGTGTTAGCTAAACGATGGACAGGCGGGGACGTGGTTACTTTCAAGTTGCACTTCCCAGTTGACTTTCCAGTCAGCTTCCAAGGAAAACACTAGACTCGAGTTTTGTTCTTGCTAAAGCTCGTCACTAGTGCATATTCTTGCAGCCGTCGGAATTTGAACTCCGACCACGTTGTCATGAGGCAACCGCATTGTCCAGTCCTCCAATGACCGAATTATCATATCTGAAGCCTCACACAGTGCCGCTCGCGAGTACTGCTGGTAGTGCTCAGTCGTCTTGATAGGAGACACAGTTAATCTGTTAAATTCACTCATCAGCCTTGCGATTAGGATATCCTAGGCAGGTCAAAATCTCAGATCTTAATAAACCTATCGGGCAGTAGTTTATAGCAAAAGTGGAGTTCAGAGCTTCTATTCTGAACAAGTTGGCTGGAAAGTCCGTCCAAATGTGAAGGCTACGATCAAATGGGGATTTTGTTCAACTTAAGACTATTATATATACGTTAAACATCGCTAACGGTTGATCACAGCCTTTGCATTCAGATAGTCTTTCCAGCCAGCTTTTTTCAAAATAAGCACCGTAGTGATTTTTTTTGCTTCGGGCGGGTTTCGAACTCTGGTTACGCTTCCAGTGCACCAATGTTACGCTATTGATCGTAAATGATGCTGTCGCACAACTTTGTCACGGAACACTGTTTGACTTTCTTTAATGTATCCGCATCTTCCATCTCACTGTCATCATGGGGATGATGTCTCGTCCTAAAGGGACGACTCATCTCACATACGACTACTGGATGTCTAACTAATGTAATGGGGCGTTTGTTTCTCTAAGGTCAGATTGAAATCACTGTGATGGTAAGAGTCGATCACTGACAGGGGTTTTCAACTTAGCTTGCAGTAGAATACACTGGCGGCAAAAGTGAATAACGATTGGCCAACTACTGATGCGTGCACTGACGAAAAATGGGACTTGGAGACCGCTCTGAAGATTTAGGTGAGTTAGGAGTACTTGTCAAAGCAATGCATTCTGCTGCCCACAAAACGGATGAACCAGAGTTCAGTTTGTGGTAAATTAATAGTTCACATGATGGCAAACATTAAAAGCATGCGCTTAACAGCAAAGGATCCTACCCATATGACTGAAACAGCACGTGAAAATTCAAGTCCTATTTGGAAACTCAAAATCAATCAACACAGCCTTCCTACATTTATGGGTTGATGGACTGGGGCTGGGTCCAGCAGATATTTTTCAACCGAGAAAACAAACAGTTCACACAATATGAGGTATGGTCATTTGGGATCATTACCAATCGAACTAGCTTCATAAGGTAAGTAGTTTGTTGAAATCTATGGAAATGAGTGGTCGCAGTTGCTCACTAAGATGAATATAATTTTATTTGCCGGATGATAATTTTGTGTTATTAAAGTACATTAGTAGTATCGTATCTTCTGTGGCTAAGAATTCAATTTGAACAGTTTTATGAAAGAAATTAATGAACAACATTTTACACTATCACACAGCAGTTAAATAAGGAATGTAAATATGGTAAGGTCTGGGAGTTTTTGCAAGATTTCGGCGATCTACCGGTCAACTGTCCAGTGATGTTCACATTGAAAACAATGGAAGCGTTTTCATTCTGATAAAATTTGGTCACTTGTTTCGCTCCCCCTAAGGAGCCCAGTTGCAAAATGTATTTCCCCTTGTCAGTCGTGTATAAACGTATTCCTGTACACCTGCAATAAAGAGCGTGATATAAACTCAATGCTCCATTTTTCAGTCGCATAGCTAATTGCATTCAGTGGATTTTTTTGGATATCAATGATTCATCTATTAGTCACATCTTTGGGTTCATTCCGATTGTACCTTTTCAAGTTCTATTTTTGGTATACTGGAAGGTTTCCCACATTTAACTCTCTTTTCAGTGGAGCTGATGGGGCGTCAGTCCATATCTCGTTTTTCGCTTTCTCTCTTGGTTGTTGAAATTGATCTCAGGTTAGACTGGGGCTAACTACTTATCCTATTTGAAGTGTTGCAAAAGACGCAGGGTTTGTTTTCCGATCCTACCATTTTATTCTGGTTCAATTCCTGTTGGAACCACTTGAATTACTCTTCAGAAGAGACTATCTAAGTTGGTCATTGTATGAGTGTTAAGAGTATTCTCATCCAGATTAAACACCTGTTTTGCTAAACGGTTACCCTCCTGACTTAATGATTAAGCGGAGGGTGAGCTTGATAAACCCAAGCTTCTAGGACCTCGTAGGCCCACGTAGCATGTACCATACTGCCCAAAAGTAACAAAATGCTCCCATAAAACCACAGATGTATGCCATCCTAGTGCAGAACTGGTAATGTGAAATGTCTACGTTTTGGAACAACTAACTTAATCTACATAAAGCAACTCGGCTTAGTTCATAATCCGATGATGGCATATTTCATGCCACAGCATGTGGCACTGATTGCTACGAAAATAACTGTTCTGGCAATAAAAAACAAGACATTCTCATGTGTAGCTCGTGGTTTACGTAGGAGGACCGACCTAGAATTTCACCAATAGCGCTCAGGCTAACAAAATCCAAAAATTTAATGCTGCTAAGTTTACGCCGGTCTACGCTCATATATTTTCTCACCTGATTTCCTCCATTGCTCATTTTTTCCAGTTGACCTTTGGAGGAAAATGAACGTGTGTGTGTGGAAAATTGAGGCTTGTTTGACCACAGCTTACTGAGGAAATTATATTTTACAAAATACTTAAATGAAAGAAGTCGGTTCGAACCTTATCCGAACAGACAGCACTTAGTTATTTCTAAAAGTCTGAAGACTCCACAATCAGTAAATTCACACGTTGTTCACATAGTTGACAGCATGATCACGGCGGTCATTCTAAAACAAACAATTATGACCGTTTCTGTGAAGTGAAGAGAGATTAAACGGAACAGAAACGCTCTCGTTAGGAACTTGGGTATGTGATTACCAGTTTTTGTAAACACTGTTTATAACGAAATGATCCAGTCAGCAACTTTGGAACGTGCGGATGTAACACAAAATAATATTCTCCCTGTTATTTTTTATTGTAAATATATTTCGGAATTGGAGTACAGATTGTCTGAGACACGACGAATCTGGATAAATCTGGGTTTGCTGGCATGGATCATGAAATCCTGAAAAGGTCATTTTTCACCGCATGTTTGTTTAATGTCAGTTTGAGATCACATTTAAGGACTACCGATTGTTTGTGTGCTAACATTCATGCTCGAGTGCATGCACGATAGAATGCCTATTGCGTGTATGGTTTAGACGAGTCTTCTGTTCATCGTTGCGTGATTTATCGCTGTTAGTCTGTTCTAGTCAAGACAGAATGAAAGTTGCAAATGTTTAAATGATGCTAAGTCTTGTGTCCATCCAGGCAGACATGATTTTGACAGGTCGCACCATTTCTCCTAATCATTCTGTTCCATGTAACGCTATTGGAAATGGTGGTCTGGTACAGTCGATCTTATTAGTGTTGTGTGTATAACTCACGTTCGAGTTTCATTCGACGTGTTGGACTGTAGTTCTAACTGTCACTGTTGGTGATAAAATGGTTTAACGTATCAACTTCATCGTTTCTTCGGTCCATTACTTTGCTTGTGAAAATGCTAGCATCATATGTACGTGTATGCATATATATATGTGTACAATATATATACTGTGTATTTTCGCGAAACTGTTTCCAGCCTACCTCATAGGATACTTTGCCTCAGTGAGAAACAGTGAGAATTTGCATACCTGGGTATAGCTGGCTGTGATAACCGGACATCATTCCCGTTAGAAAAAGTAGAGTAACTCTGGATGAATTTGGAACAAGCCACTTAACGTGCTGCTGAGCAGACACAGATTTAGTTGATTTAAAATAAAATTATTCACACCTCATCGCATCTCTCCTGTTTGGATAAACTATCCAGTCAGTCATTCTTAGAAACATTCTGGCCATAAATGCACCTAACTGTAAAAACTGTAGTCAACTGTGATTAGAAATTAATTAGACTCGTCTGAAGCCATATTCGGTTGAACGGGAATGGGTGAATTTGACAAATACATCTCTTCAGCTGGAGCCAAGCCGCACGTGATCGCAAGCTGCATCCCGAAAAGCACTCAGTAACTAATAAAAATGATTTTGTCTTTGTACATTCGAATAGAAGCTTTTCTAAAAAATCACTTATGATCCAGGTGTTATGAGAAACTATTCTGATTTCATCCGAGGCCATTATTCTACAGGATCGTAAGGTTTCACTACGTTGTACATAAACTTCGGTGACGCTTTCTCCATCTAACTGTTCCTTCATGGTATGACGCTAAAATGCATCTGTATACTCTTTGTAAGTGCCTCAGACGTTCGACGTACAGAGATAATTCTTTTATCAAAAGTAATCGGACAGAGAAGTTGTAATGACTCTCACTGTCACAACAGAATGGATCGAGCTTATAAGAAAACTACTGATAGACGCTTTACGGGATATAGGAGTACACTTTCACCTTTGGAACCGGTTTTACAAAATGCTCAACTCGGCAGAAATTATTCTTCAATAATCTTTGGCTACAGGCAGTACTTCAAACTTGATCGTAGGTTTATCATTCAAGTAATACATTCAGCTAGGCCACTCCAAAAATAGGCACCACATCCGAGTTCCGCATTTATTAGGGCTCGTCAGTAGTGCATACCCTCGTCCGGATGGGAATTTGCACTCCGACCGTCGTATTCGTGAGACTACCGTGTTAACTTCAGCGCCAAAAATGTGCAGAGTAGTCATGAAAAAATAGCTCAAATCTCACACTCAACCTTAACTTTAGGTGAATAGAGCTCGGAAAGATGATTAAACGAATTCACACCGCTCAATCCACTCAATAACTTCATGATCAGGAATTCTCAGCTAGGTTCAAATTACTGCCTTCGTTTAACCAACTACGTACGGTTTAAACCGTCAGTAGGTTGCATTATTTCATGGATCGTATGGCAATAAGTATTTGAGGTTAATGAAATGTTTTGCAACAGGCTGACTGAGAATTCCTGCTCATGCGTTCATCGAATCGATTGAATAGAATCATCCCGTCTACTAACTCCCCACAGGAACTAACGCAGTCATGATTCAGCGTGTGACGGAAAGCTGTTGAAAACTTGCGCTCGGCGATAATTACACTTTGTATAATTTCAAATTTACATTCTTAGTCAATCCTTCATAGTGAATGCCTCCCTATAACTTGCTCAGAAGACACCGGAGTTTTGACCTATTATCTTTAATTTTGACAATTCAACAGGACGGACTGATCCACCAGTGGGTGAGAAGACATGTAGTGGAGCTAAATAGTGTACATATTAATCTATACAACCGAGAGATGGTTAAGAGTTCTACGACATCAAATGTAGGCTTTTACGTTGGATCCAATCCGTTTCTCAGCTCCAGCGGGATTGCAACTTCACAGCGGATATGGCGTTGGAGACAAATAGTTCAGAAAATACGCTGAACTAATAAATAACTTCCACCATCATTTATTTTGCTAAATCCATTGGATAGGAAACACGTTAGAACGACTTATGACTTTCGGAAAGAATCTTTTTTGATTCGAATGTTTCAAACATCACACGTACGTCCAAACAGACTCATGCGAAATATGGATCGTAGCACAACGATTTCTTTGATATCGGACTTATAAGCATAAATAAAATCAATCAGAGTGTCATGACGATATGAGAATGGATAAGTTTATTACGTTCAAAATTCCCCACGGATTGTACACGTGTTTTTACGTGTAATTATATTGAATTTATGAGTTCAGCCTGGTCAAACCAGCGCACTCTACTACTTCTGAGTGGATGTCATTCAAACAAACTAATTGGAAGGTGAACACGTTAATGTACGTATTTTGTTCCCTCTAAACTAAATTTGCAGTAACGTATACAGCAGAATTTCGACACGAAGTGAGAACTCTATTTGAATTCGGACGATGCTTCTAACCACCTTCTCTGTTTGCATTTCAAAGATACAACCATACTGTGTGTGTGACTGAAGAACAAATTAAACGCCACAGTTAACTCTAACATGAACCACATGATCTCGTTGTATTCACCAAGCAATGCAGCAGTACTACGAATCACATAATATACGATTCGTTTTTCTCTCCAGACTTCTCCTTTTGAGTGCGTTGCTCACGTGAACTACGTTTTACAGTAAACAACCGAGAAAGCATTTAGTTATTCAGTGTTTTGGAGAAGGTCACCAAACACACAGCATGGTCAAATTAACGAACAGTGGTATCTGTAGAAACAAGGCCCATTTGAGTTGACTGATTGCGACCGATTCTGCAGTTCGTAAGAACCTCGGAATAGATCTGAACAGTGAGATTCTGGTGTCATTTTTGTGTGCACCACACTTTTGTGCAACAGATTACATTACATAAAACGAAATTGAGTTTCTTCGTGAGCAGTGGACAGGCAGCTGAACTCTGCATGTTTCGTAATAAAGCTTCGGTTTTCAGTCTCAAATAGTTTTTTCTCTCGTCCATTTGGTGTCAGATTGACCAAATTCGGCGAACAAATTCTCACGAACATGAATTGCATCACATAGCGCCAAGCAGAAGACCTCATAATTTTAGTGAAAGCTGAAGAACAATTAACGAACAGTTTGATGGCTTGAGCGAAAATTCTTCAATAAAATTATAGGATATGCTGTCCTTTCACGCAGTCAACAATTTAAAAAGCGAAATTAGTATCCTGGGCTCCGGAAAGCGCTGAACACAAACCACCTAGTCAGATCTGGACAGTCAGAAACTACTGCTCGCAAGCTGTGTAAACCTAGACACCTAAACAGAAACAGCAGGGTATAAGTCAAAAACAGAATCAAAAGTAGGTGACATAATATCCAAGGAACAACTATAGAGTGGGCTAATATCAAGACAAATCGCCGCATGCTCTAAGATCGAAGTTCGTTACATTTCGTGATTTCAGAAAACAGATAAATATTGTCGATGGCAGTTTGTGTACGATATCTGTTCATTGCTCGAGCTGAAAATCAGGGAAACTCAGCTTGTGATCAGAATAGAAACAACGGTGATAGATGGCCAATTTATCTAATCAATCTTTGAAGAAATAAAAGCTGCACGGTGAATGATTTTAAGGATAGTTTTGACGGTCTTCTGTTGGGAGATATTAGTTGTGCAAATTGGGGATCAGTGTCTTGAATAAAATTATAATCTAGCAGCACGTCTGTCGCTAAATATCAACGTTGACGGAGAATGAATACTCTACAAANTCGACATGTTGTAAAATGGATCATAACATCGTCCGCCGAAACAATTTTGATTGGACGTTGCATAACTGGCGACTGTATTCGCCAATGCTCACCGTTACCAACACTCCATTTTACTCGGTTCACTTGTCTTCTGTGGATTGTGAACATTGCTGAACCCCGTCCAGTCACGGTTGGCAGGAAGATGGAGTATGCGAAGCAACCTGATCGTGTCCCTTCAGCAGCCTAGATACTAAGGTTATTCCCACGGCCCCTCCGTCGAAACGGCCCTGATAGATTACCACATCCGGATCACAAGATCGTTACTGCGCTTCACTCTTTTGAACCTGAATGTGTCATGCTTTACTATTTGCGTGTATCGTCACGCACCAGACCGAACAATGGGCTTGTGAAGCCGCCTATACATCTTCGATCTGGAAGTCAAATGAACAAGAATTTCGCACCACAATTTTTCCAACCACAATCTCTATATATTGAACTTCAAAAAATATGCATGTTCTGGGGATTTAACGGATTGCATGAAGAAGTGCGGTGCAAGTTATACGTTCGTGATAGTTCTTACACAATTAAATAAGGTTCTCTTTTTTGCAGTGTTTAGTGTACACGTTTGTCAATGGTAAAATGCGATCACGTTTTCAATGCTTCCAAATCTACCATCGAATGAAGGGAACACAAGGAGACTGCATGGGAAGAGATAAGCACTGGTTACACCGATATGTCGTGCATTAGTTAGCATCTGCAAAGTTAGCTGCAGCTCATGGATTTCAGACAAGTGGACACGGAGTGATGCTTCTCAGAGTTTTACTTTCTTGTGCATGGTAATTATTTATGATAATATGTGGACTCGGAATGATGACCACATTTGAATTTCGAGATCTGGATTCCGAAGCATATAAAAATTCATTCTTAATTTACACTCTTCCCGTGAAACGTCAGTGAACCGAAGAACCCAAGAGAAGTCATGACGAACCTGTTTTGGTCGGGCTAATGGTTTAATGGATTGAATGATCCAGTAGGCACCTTAGGTTTAATTTCCAGTGGCTTTTTTACAGAGTGCAGTGCCGCTTGCAAAAGTGCGGAATGTGCACATTAGATTGAAAGCTGTGGAGCAGAGTTGTTGTTCGTTCTCTGGATCTCAGTGAATGAACGGTCGTAAACCCGCCACTGAATTGCAACGCCGTTGGTAGAATTAATGCAAGAGCTTTTAACAGGTGTGACCCTTTCCATCTCAACACTAAACTTTTTTTAGGACAAAACAAACAGCAAACTTGTTTTCTTCCGAATTATTTCTTGCCTGAGACTTGATGTTCAATAATTTCATTATCAACCTATGGAAACAATATCAATTTAATAAGGCATAGCAAACCCTTACGGTACAATGTGATCAGGTGTGTTCACGGTTAACTAAGTGAGCGCAGTTGAGCCACTGCGTTGGTTTACAATTGTTAGTTTGTCATAACCTTTAACGTCTTATGCCATCTGTCAGTAAATATGGTATCGTAAGTTATAAATTAAGTGGATGTAGAAAGCTGTTGGGAGCTAAAAATTTGGAAACCACCACCAAAATTCATTTTTTAGAGGTTAAACACGGTTTCTAGGGTCTCGTGGGTTGAAAGAACGAGTGACTTTCGCACAACTCGGTAACTTTCGAGGGTCCACAACAGGGACCGTCTGACATTCACCTATACAAAACTGAGCAATGCAATCCTAGCTGAGCGTTATTTCCAGAAAAATTCAGCAATACGTGAGAATTTGGCCGAGCAGAGTTCTTGTATATCTCGTGAACCATTTATTGGTAAACAGAGTCCGACCGAACATGTTGAACTGTAACGCTTGACCCCACACGTCACAACTCAGCGGAAAAACAAATGTGGGTTACGACACCAGAATGAATTCGCCGAACAAAACTGCTCATTTCCCTCATTTTGACTCGCGTTCTTAAGCATGAAACATTTCGTCGCCACGCTGTTATAAATCTGGTGTTGGTCGATTGTATTCAGGTGTTCGTCTTTTACAGATGATATTTTATTTATTGAATAATGTTGTGGTGAATAACCCGAAACCAAATCAGTTCATAAAGTGAAGTGAATACATGTGACCAAATAACAATGCGTCATTGGTGGAGAAGCAACATCTGGTTTCGGGATCGTGAATCAGACGTGAATTAATTTACTGATACGTCCTTGCAACCGACCTTGTCTGTACAAAATGGTTAACCTGAGGAACTCGTCAGAAAATTTCAACATAAAATACGGAGCAAGATTTTGTCATTACATTGGTTTCCGTTCTTTTCGAAAGTGATCTGGAGTCAGATTCCATCAGTTCAAACAAATCCATAAGCATCAGTCAGCGATAATCGGAAGTAGATTCGAGCGTGATCCACAGACATCCGTATGGCAGGCTTCCACAGTCCGGAATTAAAAAACGCAGTTTTTCAAAATCCTCACTTGCTTATTTCTGCTACCCCCAAAATATATAAGCAGAATGACGTCCTATTCGTAGATTTGATTGTGATTTAGATATTTCTATCGCCACCGAAAATGTGGAACTGTTGCTTAACAAATAGTCCGGTTAACAGAATGCCGGAATATAACGCTCAACTGTTACAAGGCAATAGGATGAGCGCAAAATTCAGAGAGCAATTAGAGAGGAAAATAGGATTTGGCCTGTAGTAACATG
>QNGE01001610.1:0-29134 GCA_008508345.1 Paragonimus westermani
GCGCTGACCACCGACAATTACCGAATTGCATCTATAAATTCAAGGCACTCACGTGAGTCCAGCACCACTGCGGAGACAAACGAGTCACACACACAAAACCAGACCAGACAATAAAGAACATCAAGCTGCACGAAAACCTCACACACCGACATCACCCATAATGGGCACAACTGCCTTTCCTCTAGCTGCTTACTTTCGGCTGACATGTTTGAATCTGGAAGAACCGATGTGCTAGTCAGCATATCCCGCGGAATCGGAACGGCACACCAGCTCGACCATCTCGTCAATGTATCGGAAAACGTCTGGCTCGACCACGCCACACGCAGGCGCACTCGTTCAACGGTACGTTTGCTAATATATTGTATAGTTTGGTTTGGTTTATAGAGGACACTGTTGACTCCGTGTTACCCCAGCACGGGCGGGTCGAGCTTGCGCCCGAATAATTGAAAACTGTGGGGATCTAATGTGTCTTTGGGCTGAGCGCTCTAGTGACGGCAGGTGCTTGCCGGGGAAACGTCTTCTGTAAAGTAGTCCTCTCCTTTGACTCACTTATGAATGTGCTCTCTGAAGCGCAAAATAGCGTCCCTTAATCAATTTGCGGTTGGAAGGAAGGAAGTGATGTATGAATTGACTTTAAGTGCACGCACGATGTTAAGACCTCCACAATAGTGCTGGGGCTAGTAAATTCAATTTGGACAGAATGACTGAATGAACCATGCTGAAAGTATCCGATGGACGAAAAACCCCGGCTTCAACTGCATATCGACTTGTCACCCTTTCCGATCGATCCCGGGTACATTTGTGACTTATCCTGGGGAAGTTGACAGCCCCTCCAAATTCACTGTTCGTCAAAGCATTATTCCGTGATCTTCACAAACGTCTTAATGTTGCAGAATATCTGGATCGCGTGGTTGAAGAAGTAAGGACTTCGTTGAAAGGTGGCTTATTATTAACAGAGTATAACTGTCATGTGTAGGTAAGTATGGACTGCGTCCGTGATACTCCACCTACACAAGCTCCACTTTGCGAGCAAAAAATTAAGCTGGCTATTAATCTTGTGTAAAAGCACTGCATCGGGAGTTTACAGCAACCTATTACTGGCGTTTATATCAAGTCATTATCGCTGAAGAAAAAACACAAACTTTAGATCCCGAAGTCGGCAAGAACTCCATGTTGGTCGGCCCCTTTTCGAAAAGTTACGCGAGGACACGAGAGTTCCTGCTTGATTACCTTGGAACAGTAAATCTTTTAATAAAATCATGAAGATTTTGCTAGACAGAAAGAATACTTCGTATGAATCCATCCCAAATGAAGCACCTCACCAGCAGAATAATCAAACTAAGAGGTTCTATGATTGCAGAGTTCCTTAAAAAATGCCGGTTTACGAAGCACCACGGACGCTGGAGAGCTACGGAGTTTCGTCAGCTCTCGTTGCACATGGTAATTTTGGCGTTGGAAAGAATATTGGAAGGTAAACCGCATGGAAAATTTTCAAATTCCTCAGTTTGCGTTTACTTACTTTGATGCTCAGGGTGGTGTATGCATAATGTGTACTACGTAAAGACACAGTTGTACATCACCATGATTAAGTTCACAGTTCTAAAAGGCGAGTCAGTGCTTGAGTCCAAATTCCAACGCGCTAACCATCTGTTTCAGACGTTCAACTCCATGGACTGCCTGACTGGTATTCCGCGTTCTCATTTCAGTTGTATTAGAGCCCTACGCAAATCCAGGTGATTTCACAGCACTTCCGCCTCACACATTTTCTGGCGTATAACGGAGAATATGCGTGCACATTATTCAAATGATAACGGAGCGGCGTATGACGTACGGACAACATTCATTCCACTGGTTGCAAATGAAAAGGAGTGGTTTGTGCACGAAAGCTCAATGTGCAATGATATAACAACTGACAACGGTGTGTTGGTAGACGAATTACCTGCCTTGATAACCACTGTAGCTAAATGGTGCATTCGTTTTCAGTTCTACGGCATGCTCTGACTGTTTGTCAAGATGATCCCATCCGGTAAGTTGCGTGTTTGCCAATACGCCATTTGTACACGACCAGCTGTTGGGTAGACCTTGGAAGTATTCAATGTAGAGGTTTAGTTTCGCCGTTTACGGATAGTGTCATATTTAACCAAATTATGCACACAAAGAAGGGTAAAAAGCCATACTTAATATCTTGCCATTTTTGTCGAAGTACGTTACGTTTGCTCCAGTGAACACTTCTGCTTTCAGATGTATGGGGTTCAAATTGATAACGGAACTGTTGGCACCTGTTACGATCCCCTGATAGAGGAAGGCAATAACGAACACAAAGTTCGCGAGCAGTACCTCGATTACGGACGAAACACAACGACATCGTAAAACGACACGACAACCAGAACGCAAGTAACCGGCCCCAACTTTCGCAGCTTAGACCTTCCCAACAAGAAGGAGAAAAGACGGCTATTAAGTGAGCTTTATTTGCTGCGCAACCCGAGGGCAAAACAGTGGTGCACAGCAGTTGTATTTATAGGCTTTCGGCCGCCTTAAGCCTAGGTCACTCAACGCAGCAATCAGGAACAAGCACAAAACTCGGATTTTTGAGAATATTGATGAGCACTAAAATTCCGAAGGTAGAAGTATCCATTTCCCTTGGCGAACATATGGCGAATCCTTGGGGAAGGTTGCTTTTCCCAACAGCATTGCGTATAAGTCGCGGGCTAGGCATCAAAGAGTAGGCACCACGAGCCAGCACAGGTCACTTCCAGGTGATATAACTGCCTCCGCCGACTGAAAACGGTACAGTGTAGAAATGCAACGCGCAAAAGATGACCTTACTTGCCGTCTGATGTTGAAATTTACTTGAACCTTGAATATAAATACTAAGGCATTTTGCAACGGTTGTTGGAAGTGCATTCTTTTGATACTACGGACAAAATGGGGCGTTATGTCATACGCAAAATGTAAGGTGGGCTCCCAATGTAAAATACGTGTACACAATCCATCGTTAACTCATACTGTGCTTAGGAAATGAAGGAAAAATGATGTTGGAGGGTGTACACTGTTGACGTTCATCATTCTTCACTACTATCCCAACCAAGGGATGTATTGTAGCTGCATTTTTGGGACGACAGATAGTTGGCTCCTTAAAAGACACGCGCACTTCCGTCAGTCCCACAGACTCGAGTTGCAACACTGTATGCAAAATAATCAGCCCCACGTCGGTACCCAACCGTGATACACTTTCCGCAAAAAGAGCGATAGAGGAGGCGAGGATGTTGAAAGTAATACCTTCCAAAAACTAATAACTGTATTCGCTAGGTGCAGATGACAACCTCATTTTTACAAAACCTAAGAATGCGCCAGAAACTACACGCGTTGTGGCTAGAGTGAATGCAACTGCAAGTCCGTCAACCACCCCATTCTCCCCAGCGAGCTTCCCTATAAAGACCACACAGTAAATACAGCTGCTTAATACCAAATAATATGAAGTCGGTGCGTACTCGCAGCCAGTACGTACACGTTTTCACAATGTACTATCCCCCAGGTTGGTTTTCACGAATATCGAAGGTATATTAATGGGTGGGTGTATTTATAATGTTGCCAGAACAGTGCTGATGGATGCCGCTGCAAAAAACACCAGCTGGGGAGGAGTGAATAATCGTCTGTCAGTTGTTCCATCATCGTTGGCGTCCACTATTGCTGGTGCGTGTGGTAATCTTTAACTCTTCGGGTATCTTGGCGAGATAATCGAGCTGGTGTGCCGTTCCGATTCCGCGGGATATGCTGACTAGCACATCGGTTCTTCCAGATTCAAACATGTCAGCCGAAAGTAAGCAGCTAGAGGAAAGGCAGTTGTGCCCATTATGGGTGATGTCGGTGTGTGAGGTTTTCGTGCAGCTTGATGTTCTTTATTGTCTGGTCTGGTTTTGTGTGTGTGACTCGTTTGTCTCCGCAGTGGTGCTGGACTCACGTGAGTGCCTTGAATTTATAGATGCAATTCGGTAATTGTCGGTGGTCAGCGCTGTTGTATTTGTGTGTGTGATCCGTTGCCTTGCAGCACAAGCTTCTGGGTCGAAAGCCCTGGTTAATGACCCTAATCACCCTTCCTCGAGGTCTAAGCGTTCCAACAGTATCCGAAGCCCACATGTTCTGTGCGGGCACAACATACATCAAGTACCATACCGCATCGGCCGTAGCGCAGAATAGACCGGGCCGCTCTATCTGCTGCACATGGCAGGGTGGATGGGTGAAAATATGTTACTGTCAAACGTCTGTCATTCCTCTTCTCTAATGACATGTCGGCACGAACCCTTGGGCGGATATCGCTCACCCGAATCTCAGTGTATAAAGACGGCCAACCTGAGACATGCCCGGAAATGCAAGACTCTCTCGGTTAGGATACCGTATGCTGGTTCGTGTGGCACCACTGATCGAGAAGAACGTCACACCACACTAATCGCGATGGTACTCAGTGTCTATGACTTCGACGTTGCTGCTTTGAGCAGAACAAGATTTGCCGATCTATGTAAGCTCCGAGCATATACTGGATACACCGTCATCTGGGCAGGTTGCCAGACGGACCGTACTCGAAATCACGAGGTCTACTTCACAGTCGCTCTTCGCACGAACGTTTCGATGGGTTTTCAATCGCAAGGTATTATCCCCCGAATCTTGCCCATGACCCTGCGACCCCGTCAAGGTTAACAAGTTACATTTCTTGGTGACCTTAGCCAGCTGTGTCACGCTGGTGATAGTAAAGACCGGTTGTATGATCATCTGTTCACCACATTCCGTCAAGCACCGGTAAATCACCGACCGCCTGTTCTGTGTGACTTGAACTCTCGGGTCGGGTGTGATGTAACAACATAGCTGGAAGATCTGAAACCTCTTGACCTCGATTCAATCAACGAGAACGATGATTATCCGCACCACCTGTGTGGTGCTTACAAGCTGTCTATCACAAACACCGATTCCACTTGCATCTGGGCAACATCACGACGTGAATCCACCCACGAAGTGATCACCACTATTTCATTGATCACGTGCGTGTGCGACAGAGCGGCATTCCTGGATGGCGCATCACGCGAGTAATGCTCAGAGGTGAATGTGGCAAAGATCACAGGCCGTCAATGCCCAAACTGATTATCCCTGTTTGGAAGTCTGTCTTGAAGATCCTTCGGATATCTGCAGGGACTAGATGTCAAGCAGTTAGAGAGCTGTGAGACGAGGCCTGCTTCTCGGCGCGCAGTTGCCGCTCATCTGAAAAACAGTCCTGTACCCGCCACTCCTGAGATTATGTGGCAGCAGCCCAAGGAGTAGATCTTGGTAGCAGCCACTGAGACGACTGGTATTTAACACCGTGAACGGCCAAACTGGTTCGACAATGACAAGTGGGCTATGTCTAGCTTGATACGACAGAAAATCACAGTTTGCCGCTTTCAAAATGAACCTGCACAATGAAGAGTAGTGGGTGACATTCCAAGATGCTGGTCGTTAACTTGCCGAGCGCGTTCAGAAAATCAAAGATGACTGGTGGAGGAAGCAGGGCGAGCAAATGCGGGGCTGTGCCGATCGCCGACAGCACAAGCAGTTCTGACTCTCTAAAAGTGGCTTTCGGTCCGCCCATTCAGTCTAATAAAGAACTAGTTGACGTGGACGTCGGCTGTTCCAACACCCAGCCAGAGAACACCATGAACGTCTGGCGCACAAACTTTGGCAGCCCACTAAACCGTCCTTCCATCATCGGATGCATGACCGTAACCAGCCTGCCAAGTGAAATCCAGAATGGCAGATCGATGATGGAGCGTGCCTTGCTCTAGCTACTTCACTACATCTGGGAGCAGGGATAAATGACACAAGGGTTCAGAGCTGTTCTGACAGTACCTTCGTATGGAGGCAAGGAAAACAAGCAGTGCGCCGACAGTTGTCGAGGCATCATCCTGGTGAGCTGCATAGACAATCTTTGCGACCTTCCAGGAAAACGCCCAGCAACGCGTAGTGATGACACAATGACCCCAGGTATTCAAAGCAAGATTAGATCGTGATGCCACGGTACTACTGAACAAATTGGCAGGGTGAATAGTTAGACAACTCTAACAGTTTAGATCGGCAGATCGTCTTCGAGGAATGAGTAAAAATTTGGTGGCAAACGAGCTATAAACGAACTGAAATTACATTAGGCATTCATACCCAAAAGAGCTCTTCCAAGAAATCAGGGCGTGCAAAAACACTGGGGCGAGCCGAGCTCCGAAAAGGGGATGCACGCACCACTAAAGCAAAATGTAAGGACTCACTACTGCCCATTCGCACAACTATCGAATAGGGACGATAAAACAAAATCACCTAGATCAAGATCCAGTTAACGTTCATAAACAAGGGATATGGATGTAGAGGGATAAATACTTTGGGGGATAAGTTGGGTAGGATATTCACATGATTCACTTCCAAAGACAACACACAAGCTGTTTGCAATAATTCTCCCGAACTAACTTAATGCAAACTTTTGCATACAAATGTTCCCGAGGAGCAGTAGAGGTACGGGGCGAGTTGCAATTTTATCAACCTTTTGTACGCCGCTCAACAATTTCTTGAACATTTCTGCAAACCCTCTGTGTGGACTTCACCAAGACATTTGATCCCGTGGGCTGCGAGGCGCTGTGGGCGTTGCTTAATATGTTCGGATGTCTAAGTACGTTCGTCAGTTTGACATGAAGATAAAGGTATAATCATGTGGATCAACCTCTGGTAATTTTTGACATTGTCACTGTCGTGAAGTGGTGTTTTGTTCCAGCCCCAACCCTATTTAGTTTATAACTGAGTGTAGTGCTAACGGTTGCTTTTCAGCACTCGGTGGAGGACTGTCTCAAGACCGAGTACCGAATGGATGAGCGCCTGGAAACAGTACAGACGGACTGCAGCGAGGGGCTACCGCTCTCGCAACCACGACATATTATTATTATTATAAACGTTCGGATTGGACAGTAACACGGGCAGAACATTTTCTTTCCTTCAGTCTCATCCCGACTGGAGAGCCCTTTATGCATTCACGCCTGAAGTTCGCATTAATGGAGAAGTTGTCAACAGCTGCGAAGGCTTCCGCTACTGTGGTAGAAACTTGTCCACAGGTCTGTCCGCAGACCGCGAGTAACCAGCTCGCGTAGCGAAGGCTAGCGCTGCTTTCAGAAGTCTTGAAAGACGTGTCTGGAAGAACCACAGCTTGGAGATGGTCACTAAGCTGTGGGTCTACTGCTCAGTGGTGTTGTCTTCATTGCTGTGCGGCAGTGAAAATTGGACATTGTACCAACAAAACGTGCGCTAACTGAGCCGCCCGAATTCGCAGTGTCTGAGACACATCTGGGATATTCGATGACTGAACATGGTTCCGAACACTGAGATACTGCAGCGAGCGGACACGGAAGGATTAGAAGCCACACCGATGCTGAACCAGCACCGCTGGCTTAGTCACGTTCGTCGGATGGGCGATGGCCGTATTCCGAATCAGCTTCTATACGGGCAGGCGATATCAGGTAAACGGAATACCGGTAGTCAGACGCTGAGATACCAGAATGTTATCCAGGCAAACCTTTCGCGTTTCAGCACCTATTTTAAATGCTGTAAGAACTTGGTTTCTAACTGGATGGTCCGGAGAAATACGATCCAGAAGGGTGTCCGCGGCTCCAATGGGCGGCTACTGAGCGGCCGCGGAGGAGAGCGCGTAGTACGCAAGTGACCCATCGGTGCCGTAGTTCGTGGTAACATGACTATGTGGCGTTGCGATGTGTGCGGCCACGAATGTGCTGACCGCTTTGGACTGATAGATCAACAACCAATTCATAGTAAGCCATCTACCAAGAGACAATGAGTACGTTAGGGACAAATAGGTCACACCCGTTATGTCCATTTTTCCCGTTCGCAATAACCAACGACCACCGTCGTCTGGAACCCATCCACTTCCGTTTTCAGAACCTTGGATGTCCATATTCTTCCACCATTCCTCTCTTTCTGCTTTGTCGTCTGTGTTGTCTGGACCATGCTGCTATGCGCACCCGTTTGTTATTCGTCCAGATGATATGCGCTCGCATATGCAAGACACTTAGCTTGCGTTCGAGCGAAGACAGTGTGAGTAGTGTTCACCAGGAGGTGTTGGAGGACAAATCGCCTGGATAGAATCAGGTGAGTGATCCTAGCAAACAATGGGAGCACATCGCAGTCTATAAAAACATGCTAGGAAGAGGTACGTTCCGAAGGAGCTGTTCAATGGCGACAGAACTGGGTTTCTTTCATGTCGAGAAAACTTATGAACGAGCGTAGCAAAATTTCACCCGGCAACGAACATGACGACGACTGTCGAGAACTTGAAGGCAAACGGACAAAGAGCTTGCTCAAAGGCCGTGAGCACTACCTCGTCAAACAGTCGAAGGAGACAGAAAGGGCCTTTTTCTATCTAGGGATAGCAGAGGGCTTTTTTTCTAATCCACGGTTATCCTGTTCGTCGAGTTAATGCAAGTGAAGCCACAAGCGGACCGCACCGACTAGATAACTTGGCTGGCCATTTTGAAGAACAGTTCAGCTGGTCTCAATCATAAGATGTCAATGACGAGCACTGAATGGCCAGCTTTTACGTTTTAGAGGGTCCTCCGTCTAAATAAAAAGTGGCCGTGAAGCTTACGTTCTTGAAGTTTGGCGAAGATCCCGCTCAAGACCTCCTCTTTCCTTTTTTCAAGGATGGCGGAGAAAGTTTGATATCGGAACTGGCGAAATTCCTCCAGAAGATTTGCGAGACTGGAGAGGATCCTCGTGGTTGGTGCCCACGGACAGCAATGCCCCTTTTCGAAAAGGGGGCTCATAGCCTATGTGACAGTCGCAGAGGCATCAGCCTGATGTTCGTTGCATCCAACTTACTCATTGGAATCATTACACGCCGGATCACTCAGCCCAGAGGAAGTCAGATGTTCGAAGATAAGGTAGAATTCCGATCAGGTCGAGGGTGCATTGATCACATTTTTACCTTGCAGGGGATCTTGGAACATCAACATTCCTACAGGCAGCCGGCAGGTTGCTTCCGACTTGGTTGCTTATAACATCCTCTGGAACTGTCTCCTTCGCAAGAGAGTACCAGGGAAATACGTCAATCTGTACCGTTTCTAGTCCTTTCGTTTAGTCTTTTAAGATTAGCCGCGTCACCATTGAGGTGGGCGGGATTTCAATCCTCAGTATCTCCTGTTCAGCCTATTATGATGAACAACTGCCGCGGTGTTTTTGCCTGTCATTCTTCATCAGCCCGTTCAAATTCGTTAGGTCGCTTGTGTTGTCTACAATCCGCTCGTGGTGAGTTGCGGACATGTTTCATGGCCGAGGTGAGATATTTCACTGTAGTGACTTTGTTTAGGTCTGTTGCACTACTCTGAGATTGCCGAGCTTTGGCTGATGTCAAAAGGTGGCCCTTTGCTTTGCCCTTTTCCTTGAACGAACCGCATTATTCATCCTTGTTCTAACTGTTACCAATTTGCTTACCCCTATTCAGTACAAACCTTAAAAATGCCGAAAACAGATCTTTTTCTGCATTTTTTCTCGAGTAACGTGATCCCCGTCGTTTCTCAATGCACGGAGAGTCGTTTTGCCCCGACACAACAGATGGCCATTTGTCTGAGTGAGCTCAATCCTGTGTTACTGCTTGCCGTTGTTGAACGGCGCCTGGTTGTCGATTTGTTATACGAGCATGCCCAATTTTAATTTCTGAAGACTTCCACATTCGAGGTGAGAGACCTAATTTCCTTGTACACTGATTCAATTAGTAGCGTATTAAATCCAGTTATTACGAGCGCCTTGCTATTGACCGTTTTGAGGATAGATTTCCTCTGTCGTTGGACAGTGAGAGAGGCATTTACTGGACCAACAGATTACGCGTAACTTGGTGTGAGCCTGAATCGTTAGCGAACCATTCCATACACCACTTTGGTCACCCGTAACTAGACCTGATCTGATTCTCACCACCTTAGTTACCAAAACTCCTGACCATCCGTGAAAAGCGGTGTTCAATGTATCCAGAACGAGTGGTCTGAGTAGTCACCCTCTTGTATTCAAAATACCACATAACCGACTGGGACGTGGGCAAAGCTTTTTCTTACTGCCTCTGTAAGGCGTGAAATGCTATTCCAGAACATATATTCCCCATCAACTGTTTCCAATTCTAAGGCTAGTCTTGATTTCAACTTTCCGTCTTGTCTCACACACTACATCTGTTTTTTCGTTTCAGAACTGTCATAATTGGCTTGCGGATTCTAAGCGTCGTGATAGGGAACCACCGAAAGCTGTTGTTCCTTACTTCCGTTACAAATCAATTGAATACGAAAATCTCATGCTTACTTACGCTTTCCGTGTTTACGACGTAACTCAGCATTACCTCTTTATTACGATGAAAGAATGAGTTTCCTCTGAATGTGACTGGACTCCTTAGGCAAATGAGGGTTTTGCGATATCGAGGCCGTACATCTCGTACCATCGAGTCATACCCGAGTATCTTAGGTGGGGATATTAGACGGGTGGTATAATTCCAACTCCGCAAGAAATCAGTGTAACCGGTGACTAAAATCAGTAAATGGGACTCTGCACAATTTGTCATGACCGTTCACCGGATGTTTTAAATGTGTCTGGTTGGTAAACTCACGTGAAGTACGCACAAAAACACTGAGCGAAATGTCAAAGATCACACAAGAGACGGTCGTGCTACAATGGACTGTGATATTAGAAAACCCACTGTGCCCAAATCCAATCCGAAGCCAAGAAGAGAAATCTTGTCGGTTGCCCCGCTTCTCATGGAAGAAAATCCGTGGATAGTTCCTGCTTCTGTCGCAACTAGCAGCCTTCCAGCAGTGTTCCAAGCTTTTCACAGGAGCTTTGCACTTGAGTACATTTGCATTATCCAAACATTTCGTGCAGCATACCCAGCTCTCCGGGATTCTCGCAACCCAACAACAACAGCTGTATGTTGACAAAAAGCACCTTGCTTGCACAGACGTCTACTCATCAGTCAAATACATCAGCACGGCTTGATCTCAGTCACCTGTAAGTGAAGGTGCTAGTAGAAATAAATTGAGGTGGAAGACCTGCTGTAAGAAGAAATGTATAACTTAGTAGACCGACAACAACCACAGTAGTATTGATAATACAAGTGACAAGCGATGAATACAGACACTGAAGCGCTGGTTACATACCCATCCCTAAACATTTTTAATTCACTCACCGTTGAGGCATTTATGACCTCGTTGGGCAACTTATTCCTCATGTTCAAACACGGGGTGATCAGATCTCTCCATTGAATGTCAAACCTTCCAAAACAACATTTCCTGTTCTCTTCTCGATCCCATCAGCTGGTATGTCTGATAGCATCCTTACCGTTCTTTATAGTTCACTCAGGTCTCTTCCACTAGGTTGGCGAGGCAGTGTGAATAGATCGAATTTGCTTGGCCTGTCTCCACAATTCATGCCCCTCATTCCCTTCAATCAAGGCGTTGTCACACACTGAAACCCTTCGAAGATTTGTACATCTCTTTTTAAGTAACATGCTCATGCTTGCATTTGGATCGTCTCTCGTATTACACACTCAATCGTACGGCTCAAAACCTGGAGACGCAGCCACAACTTTTATTGGAAGAACGAAAAAAATTAGCCAATGAAGCCCTTAATTTAACCAACGAAACGATTCGCCTACTTGGTCGACAAAACACGAAGCAAATCAAATGAAACGGTCACGTATGGTAGTTATAGAATCAAAACAAAAACAGGTACAGATAACGCACAGGTGGTCGATCACGCTTCCGCAATCTGTGTCTGAGGAAAACCATACTAACAACCACGATCAGACCACCTAAAGTGGGTCGGTCGAACGATTTGGAATGATTCATCTTAGCTGCCTCGCCAGGAGACGCACCTCTTAACACCTCTCCTTCGAGGCAGCTGCTCGTAGGTAAGTGAATGGCAGTTTACCTGAAGTGGGGTAACAGCGGTCTTGAGAGGATGTTCGAGGTTATGATGAAGTTTGACAACTTCGCATGAACTGCAACGTTCTAAGCCTCTGATATGCCTCTTCATCCTCGGCGTTGGGCGATAGCTCTCCAGGCGGTAGTCTCGATTTTCTGAATAGGTCGTTCATGCCCTAAGCAGCCTGACCTGATTGAAGTGCCTCCTCCAGGCATGTGAGCCAACTTAAAATGTACACGATGCTGTCCACGACTGCCTCGAATTCCCTCGGGTATCCATGCAATTTCTACATACGTTAGTCTCTGACAAGTACCGATTGACCGGCCTCGAAAGGACGGGATGGATCCCCGCGACTTCTTTGAAACTGCGGTCTGTTCGGAACACTCCCATCGAGCGTCGGTGGCTTGGAAGAATGTAGTCGGTCATTCGAAGTCCATAGTCTGCAACCCACAAGAGGTTCGATTGGAGACGGCCCTTCAGGAACCTGTCGACTGGGAGTCGTCCGATCACTAAGACGGGACGTCGGTTATATGTTACTTTTTCTTGGCCTTTTGAAGGCGTCCATGGAACGTTCAACCTGGTTGTCTGATTATAGGTGGTGAGACGATGACCATATGTTCTGACGTAGGTTCTAATCAACGTGACCTGGTCGCCTATCTGCCAGCGCAGATCGCATTTTCACATTTCTGCACAATTGGCTGGATGTCTTGTCCAAAAGTTTCAGGCGCCCAAATCAAGTCCAGACACAGACGAGTTAATTCCGAACATTTGGTGCGATAGACTGTGCTGCTTGCATAGAAATCGCCAACTCCTACGTCACAGCCCATCTCATTAACCAGTGCCAGTTACTCTCCGAGAGCATTCTGAGCTGAATGCCCTGTTTTACTTTACATCCCATGGGCAAGAAATCTTCACGTTTATCGCAGAGTCAGTGTGATATCAAAAACTGTCGGACTGCTGGCGTACCGGGCTGTCGTCAATTTTCAAGGACAGATGTTTTCGTTAGGCAGTGGAGATGGAGTTAAGGGTGGCCGAAACAGAACGTGTCATTCGCATTTTTGGCATCTGTTGTGTGTGATTGGACAGAATCACATGTGATACATGTTGATCCCGGACGTCCGGTGTTTGTTTGAACAACGCTTCATCTGTTGATAGGCCAGATCCAAGATAATCGCGTCTGTAAGTAACNTAATGTCCAAAAACAATATGATAAACTAAATAGTGGAAGACGGCAACAAACCTCGATATTGGATCCACCAAATATACAAGTTCCGAGATTAATGGTTCACGCGAACATAATCAAATATAACGGCCGTGTAATGGCGAAGCGGTCAAGCGAGAATGAAACCAGGGTACATATAAACAAAAGTCTAGCATGAAAAAGTAAAAAAGAAAAAATAAGCGGAAACAATTTTCACAAGTGAACGATAAGAAGATTCAGTAATACATCAAGATCAACCTTCACGGAAGAAGTGGTTTGTTACGCGCGTAACTTGAGTGGTCGTATCAGTCTGCAAGAAAGTCTCGTTATAAGTATCAGGAAGGATTCCAATGTAAAGAGACGAACCAACGAGAAAGAAATAAATGGGACAGGGAACGTAGTCATCAGCATTCTCTTGACAAATAACAATTATCGAACACTCAAAGGAAGCAGCTACTTCAAACTTGACGATCACCGCACTGCCGGCACGAAGATAGGGACTTCGATAAGAGGTTTTCCCTATGGTTCTCGGTTCTTCGGCCGCTGTGAAACGGCGAGAACTGCGGATAACCCTGACTGTTCAAATAGGATTTTGTCATGTCTCGGATAGGTCCAGTTTTGGCGCGACGATATCACAAGTGGCAGCATCATTTCGACGTCCAGTTCAATCTTGCTCAAAACTCGGGAACGAACGTCGATATCTCGGGCTAATTGTAGGTCGCAGACGAACTGATTCTCCGTCATTCTCTTCAACTTGAACTCCCCACGTTCTAGGCCCACCGCCCTTACATAGGTGGAAAAATCACTTTTTAGTATTTAACCATGTTGAGGCATTGATACCAGATTTTGAACAGCGATGATTGCTACCAAAATATATTCGTCACTGTTTTCAGTTTTCCTTCAAACGCAAGATTACGAAGTACATTTTGAGGAGTAAAATCAATGTACCTTGAATATTCTGTCCTACAGCGTTTCTAAAAAATATTCACACCTTTTATTAATGATGCCAGCCAACCCGATTCAGAAGGTGTTTTCGTGTGGTTGAACAATGATTTAAAAGTCACCCCGGCTTCAGCATCACAAATGAATTCACTGATGCTGCTTGTGATGGCGTCCACCGCTGAATCCGGTGTGATATTTGAATTCACTGCTATCATGAATAAATTATGCGTCAAAGTTTCGACCAGATTCACTTAAGCCGCGTCGAATTACGCTTGTTGCTATTGGGAAGATCACTTACATTTCGTCCAACGGGATTGTTATTGTCTCCGTAAGTGGCGTGTATAGCACCCATAGTAGCCACTTATTGGAGCGTCAGTTTTAATAGGCTGGAAGTTTTTTGGCCTAAACCGGGAGCGAAAAGATGCAGCATCACCATTTAGTGGGAAACGAGTCGGAAGTAGGCCACAGGGCTCTACATTTATAAGGCTGATGTTAGGAAGACCAAACAACTTTTCCCCTCTAACGTTGCATTCTCTGCAAACCCAGTACAAGTCAGGGCATTTTCCCTGCAGTTTCCGAAGTTCTGCGCCTATGCGTGCACAAGTGGTGACACAATCTATCAACTTTCATAATGTATACCGGACACCAACTTCTTGTCACACTGTTTGTTTATATAAAGATAACAGACTTAGGTCATGTTACGCGCAAGAAGTTAGGCTGTAGTTAACCTAATTCACAGATAATTAGCCGAAAAATGCTTTGTGAACAAAATTAACCCCCCACCATGAATGTTTATGAGGTGCTTAAACAGTTCAATAACTCAACATATACAGAAACGGAAACGAAACGAGAGAAGCAACTTATATATAAATCCGGATTGCCTGCTCCCGTTTATCTACTCATAGCGCTTTTATGTACTCCACTTACACCGACTTCTGGAATAGAAGCAGAAAAAGGAATTACACGAACAGAATTACAAGCGCGGCAACCAACCCCAGGGGATTGAAAACACGTGTCAGAAGTGTAACGCGCAAGCCGGCCGTCCGTAATATGAGTGCCCATAACACTGGCGAAATAAATTTGCGGCGCCGGAGAACAGCGTTTCTCCGAAGCAAAAGTTCGAGCAAGATTCGTGTAATGGGAAGCAGCACAAACAGCCATGGGCCAAAGGCCCACTAAGCCATGAACACGACAAAGAGAACTAAAACGGCGCCAATAACACAACAGCCTGCTCAGTTACACAGCTGTAGTGCACAAATCGGATACAGTTTCAAGCCCGGCTGATCATGTGCTGAAACGCGAAGAACAACCTTCAAAGAAGAAATCCACTGGAACAAAGAACACACAAAGCAACAGTCGCCACTGTGATTGTCCGTTACGGTCATTGATCACATTCGGCCAACGTGCAGACACCGCTTGACAGAGTTTTTCCCAAGCAAGGAGCTCTAGCAGTAGTCCAGTAAAAGGAAACAACAAGAATCGGCATGGGCTAAAAGGCCCAGTAAGCCATGCGCGCAAATTACACAAACGAAAACGACGCTGGCAGCACAACGGCGCGCCTTGTTACATGACCCAGACTCGAGTTGCGCGCGCCTGCTGGTCTTGACTGTGCGTTACGGAAGCAACCGCATCTAATTACACCGGTGCCTCAAGGTTGAGGTCAATCCATTGATTCAGTTTCAACTCGAGGGCTTGATGGAGGCCTGTGCCTTTTGACGTCCTGATGCTTGACCAAAATAACTTGGAGGTTGATTAGACGGTGTTTTCTGTCGATGCGAATGCGATGATAAGCGTAGGGATAAATGAAATGACAAATGCTAGTTACTCTGAACAGCTAAACTAAAACTGTACTTTGAATGGTATGAGCTAGGTAGAAATTTTTCGAATATTTGTTTATCTGTCTTCGATAGTGTCTACGCTCAAGGCTTCAAAAATCGTCGCGTGCAATTAGTTCCACTAGTTGACTATCCGGTTGGCAAAAATTTAAATCGAACAACCAATTTTGATCTTCTTTTCTTAATTGTAAATCTGCGACCTCCTAATTATCTGTTTCGGAAACAATACAAACGCAAAAGCTGGTGGAGTCATACATGTGTTTTGGGAAATTTCGCACACGTCCGTGAGGTCCTGTCTTACCCTCGGGCGTTCGAGTGAGAATGAGTTCGACTAATTTAGCCAGCCTGTCGGAACTGATCCAACAAAATAAAACCCAGTCAGTGATCACTATCGACAATCGATCGACAATGAAAAACCAAGTCTCAGCGCGTTGACCCTCGTGTATTGTTATCGGCTCTGGAAAATGAAGTGTATAGAGAGATGCTTCAAGCTAGCAAGGCACGGAGCTAGTTGTGATTTTTGCTTCGGGCCGGATGTTACAAAAATGGGTAGCTTGACTAAAACAAAAGTAGGTACAAAACCAAAATCACAGAAAATGTACAGATGAATACGACTATCAAAATATCATTTATTATAATCGCTGCAGTATCACTGAGTCTGTCTAAAAAGGTACGCGTTCGATACGCATTCTCAGTTCGTCCACAAGTAGCCGCATAAGTCTTGCTACGAACACAGCCGCCGTGGGTTCAATTCTCGGAATGCTGACTGTTTTGCGCGGGACCACCCTTGATTTACCTAGTGTAGAGTTCGGAGGGGCTATGGCCAATCAGTTACGAACAACGCAACGAGTAGACGAGGAATATATTTCCGACACGTGAAATCGACGAGAGCGAGATGAAACGTTAGTACAGCAAAACGTCACGCGAGCAGGCACCGGAGCAGAACGTTCGAGTGCGCGGGTGACATGCTGGTAACCATACGTAGAGTTTTTTCTCTTGGTTTTGTTCACTAACGATGCTTCACCATTGTACAACAACGTTTTTGCGTCATCTCTTCAGGTTGTTCAAATTGATTAAAAATGACCTTGCAATTACAATAAAGTTTTGTGCACGCACGCCTTTCTGTTCTTCTACCTGTGGCGTAGTTGCTTGACGATACTACACAGATCTCATCCATTTTTAGCTCCGTTGTACTCCGAACATCGTCTCAGCACCGACCACGTTTCAGCCGCTCACAGTAATCTCGGAATATCCTCGCTTCCTGGATACTGGTAATTTGGAATGTTGCTGTGGTGGTCTTCTTGAACCCTTTCTGTGAGTCAAGCTTTTTATTCCTATAACTTGTTAAACCCCCGTAACTGTCCTGTTGCATTCTATCATTTTTGGTTACTGAACTCGGTGAAAAACGTCTGCATTCACTCAGGGTAGTCTGAGACTGTTTTGAACGACTACACACACTCGTTCAAACAATCGTTTGGGCGCATACAAAATGTAGGGAGGAGAAAGAGTACGAATACTAACTGTAACTTTAACGCAGTTAGCAATAAACAAATAGGGTCGCTACACTAGAATGAAAGCACTTAACCAAACCGTTCGACACTGTCAGCCTATTATAAATAACTGCGTCGTATCCCATTTTAGATGCATCACAAAACGAGTGCATTTCTATTCCAATGACTGTAGATAGGTCCGGAGAAACAAAACAATGCACCTTAATTGATTTAGCAGATCGGACATTTGTCAGTCAATTCTCTCAGGTTAGACGATCGGGCTCTTCTATTAATTTATCTCAACCAATACCCCGACAACAAAGTTCTTGCAACAGCTTGCGAGCTGGAAGTAACAATGAAGCAACCACTTCCTAAAGGTCATTTAAAGAAGCAATCCATTTTAATATACCCTTCCTGGTATAAGACGCATTCGCTAAGTACACCTGAAACTGGAAAAAATCATTTATCACTTCCCACGTCACGCTCAAGGATCGTTGAAAATCAGAACCTTCTAAGTCTGAGTTAACCGTTTTGTACATTCTGTCCTCCTAGGGTATATGTTGAACAATCTCAGCAGCATTGGATGCTCACTTTTTATATGGTGAAATCCACTACTCTGTAGCAGGGTGCGAAGTTCGTATACAATAGACATGGCTTCCACAATCGTTTCGACCGATAACAAACAGTCATCCATATAGAAGTTCTCCTTTATAGCTGATAGTGTTTAGGACATAAAATCCTGTCCATGGTCAGTAGCCACCCGTTGAAGCGCAGATTCTACACAGAACAGTGAAGTGGCACCAAAAGGGTGAACGTTTAGCTCATATACCTCAGGAGGCCCATTCAAAGAATGTGACTTCCACCACCTGCAGCTTAACGCCCACCTGTGACATTTCGGAAACCGAACCTGCAAAATTTTTATTGAATATCTGTCATGATGGCTTTCGCATGTTTACGAAAACGAAGGAGCATTGATAAGACTATTAGCCAAATCAGACCATTGCAGCAGAACGTAGTTAAGGGACATTCCTTGATACGCAAAGGTTCAATCAAACACTATTCGCACCTTATCCGGTTTATTCAGGTCAAGTACTAGATGATATGGTAGATACCACCGTCTGACACGATTAACACTTTGGGGGGAAATATTTCTTATATAGCCCTTGCTGATGGGGCTGGATATAACGGCTGCGTACTTCGATTTTAGTGTGGCATCCCTGAGTATCCTTCGCTTAAGTGAGTACAGACGGCGCTCACACGTCGCACGATTATCAGGTAGTTAGTCCATCTCTGTCCACAATGGCAAACGTCACCGTGACCATCCGAAAAAGGTAGAGCTTCCGCCTTAGGTATGGCTTCGTTATCCTCGATTGACAGGGTCCTATTTCCATACATTCGTTACTCAGTGTATGGATTTTGTCTTCCAAAGACACCGGCCGAGCACCCACTTGGACACTCCAGGTGTAGCACGAATTACACCCCTGAGGCTCCACCCAAGGTCTTGCATTCCGGACATTTAGGGGTTGATGAGATGAGGTCGCTAGCACGCTTATTTGTTGGTGGCCCGAATAAGAATAACATTAAATACGGCCAAAGACTGTACCAAATGTATACACAAGATTCATACGAAACAATCAAGATGGCTTCCATGGTCTGTTGCTTTTGAAACACTTCAGAGTTCATGCTGACTGATGTGGTCCTTTTCTGGGGAAATACTGTGCCCCAGATGGCCTAAAGTCATTACCGAGTGCACAATTTACACACCAGGCTTTGAGAACAATATTCTGTCGCGAGGATGTACTTGCTGCTTTGGCCACGATGGTAATCACTTCACTGCCAAGTCTTCTGAGGAATGGATTAAGTGACTTGGATATCGGCATTTGTTAATTGCTCCGCAACATTCAAAATCCATCGAACTCGAATATTCTGTACTCATACCGAAATCTGCTATTGGTTGTTTAACATCACCCACCGAGGAATCGATAATCTGTTCATGCAAAACAAAAACGCAGCACATTTTTTATTTGGAAAGTCCCGCACTCCTTTTGAAATTCTGTTCTCTGCGTACAAATTCTGATTCTGTAAAAAAGCTGGTGTAACATCTCTTAAAAGCAGCGATTTAGGTCGTGCTAATGAAATAGATCTTTCATCTCACGTAAATTGCACGGTTACTGCTCTTGACTTGGAAGACCTTTCATGCCATCGAAGACATGTTGACCAGGTTGAGTTCAATCCTAGAGGTCAGTCCGTTGATAGAAACCTTGCTGCATCGAATTTTGATGAATCCTTTATAGATAATCCTGTTGGAATTGAAAAAAACAACCTTACCGAAGTACAGACCATTTCTGAAGTAAAAGGATTACCTGGAGAAAGGATAGTCAGACCCAAACGTTTGGAATCCAGACCACCACGGATTTACACATTTCCGCACGCTCATTCAAAGTGAAATGGATGTGATGAACGTGACTGACAAGCGTCGTCTTCTTTTATTATGCAATTGCCTTACTATTCCAATATCCTGTACAATTGAAACACGATTCAGCAGTATACGCTCTGTCTAATAGTGTTTTGCGATTCCTATACATTTGATTGTTATTCTACACTGTTCAATTATAATAACAAGAAAGCCGCAAATACTGTCGGTTAACCGCCTGCCGAGGACAAATCCCTCATTGAAAAATATTGCTTCGTGTCGGTGCTGTTCAAGACACTATACGATATCATTTGTGTATTCGGTGTAACAACTATTTGGTTTCCATTCTTAACAGTCTATTTTATATCACGTTCGATTGAGTGTTATCTGTGATAAATAGCTTAGTGCACTGTGTATTAAAAGAAAGCAGCTAACGGACGATACAAGATTTTTGGCGAAAGAAATCTGTGCTCAGTAGTGGCGTTGGTGGATTCCAGCGTGAAATGTTTGAAATCCTGCCGGGACAATCGATCCCCTGGTGGACTCCAAGAGACGCTGAAACGGGTGGGTAACACAGTCGAAAATATGGGATTTCCGAGCGCCCGGCGTGGCTTTGTAGCCCAGCTGGTAGAGCGCTTGCCACGTTGAGGTATGCTGTCTGTCGCTGGTTCAAATCCAGCTGAAGCTCTGACTTTTCGCAATGGGGTCTCATCTGAAAAGAAATCCAAACAGGTGCGCCGGTGAGTGCAGCACACCAATTTTACACAGGAGACAAGCAAAATCCTTTGACCCGGAGATCCACAACAAGCGACACAGCGCACAACCGGGACACTCCAGTGTGGAAGAGCAGACAAGAACAGAAATCCGGAAAACTGAGAATATTCCTATCGACTTGTGTGGGTCTACTGTAATTTCGCTTTTCGGGGTATGGGCTAAGGACACTTGAGTAGCAGGACGAGGTTAGCATAACTCATGACAGCTAAGATTTTTGTATCCACCATCGGTCCACTGAATTTAAGGACGCACACACTAGAAAATAAGTGCGCTTGCGTTTCACTTGATCAAGTTGTTACTGCTGTTCGTCAATTGCTGTACATTTCGATTACAGTAGCGTGTTTGAATCAGTCGACTGAGTTGCACTCCAGAGATCCTCTAGACGCAGGAGTACGCCGCCCACGTGTGTAAATAGCTCCCCAGCGCTTTGCTCTATCAAATCAACCCAGATTAGCGCTTACAGACAAATGACGGACATTTCACGCACACAAATCAGTCTGCCAAAGTTAACCACTTTGTTACAGACGAAACAATTAGGGACCATCTATGGTACTCACAGGATCCAGACGTCGTTGTCCTTCACGGAAGGAAATTAATCAACTTAGACTACGTTGGCGAGAAGATACTGCTGGTTAACAACTCTAGTGAGGTACGTAGCTCGCAACACATATGTTTTGTCTAATTATTTAGCATGCAGCTTCGAAGTACAAGGTACATCCCCAAGACAGCGAGAGTATGAACACGATGCATTTACATACTAAGGTTGTCACACGGAATGTGTAAATGTTTGCATTCAAATGATGATTCAGTGTTCGTAACGCTCAGATAAGAAATTTTGTTAGAACAGTTAACTACTCGGCCGCTAAAAGATCTGAAGGTTGTGACATGAGTTGAGAGTTGATCGACAAACGTTAATTAGAGCACACAGGTAGAAGTACCCACCCATGACTTGGTAGGACTAGGAATTCTGGGTCAAAATCAAGTCCATTTCTGCTTCATCTGTAGCTCATGAATAAACAGAGGATGTCAATGCAAAGGAACAATCAAGTGGATACACAACAATAATGCAGGCAACGAAACGAGTGATCAACGCAGATGCAAAGACAAGACGATAACGGACTGTACAAGCCAGGCAAATGGGGAACAAGAACACCGAAAGTTTGCCAAGGATACAAAAGTACAAGTCACTCGTTTGACCTGTCCTTGGTTGTATCAGATTCTGAACAGGATGCAAGTGGTTGCGAGCGCTTCTGGCGTTCGGCACGCAGTTTCTTGAACTTGACCGCTTCTTCTTCCAAACGTTTCTGTCGAAAAGCATAAAATAACCACACTGAGAAACGTGTTCGGATGGTTGAATGACAACTGAATGGAAATAAGCTAATACGAGGTCCGATAAGCATATTGGTGGCGAGCAAATTCAGACGTGAACTATGATAAGTTAACAATGCCACGAGGACACTTCTTCACAGTTGTGAGAAATGTTGAGATGTAAACGGATGAGACATGTGACCATCCGAATACTTCTGTTAACATTCACAACGGAAGTCTTCCCAATGAAATAATATAAGAATGAACTGAAACAAGATAAACAGGCAAATAAAACTGGATGATTCCAGTTAGAAAAACGTTTCTACTACGTTAAAGACGTTTGACAATGTTCTTCTGGCTGAACTTGATAGAGCCTACAAGCCGATAATAAGGACTACAAATACAAAACACAAACGAGTCCGGCTTTACAAGCAAGCAACTCCGGCGGACTGAAAAAGTACACAAGCACACATCCCCTGCAGTCTTAACAGGAAACATAGAGTAAAAAAATGAAAACGAGAAAAAAAGTGACAAAATTTGGAATCAATTCAGGTGCCAGAAATTCGCCAAGTTAGCCTCATTAATCACAGTTTAAACTTATATACAACGGCACTTCCAATTCAAAGCACTGGACCCAATAAGTAAGAGGAGTCAGACACAGCTCAGTGGTAAATGTTCCCCCGATTGTGGTTCTGAATTGGTTAGTCCCAGATCATGTGAGTGTAATGAAAACGAAAAACTGGAATTCGGAGGACGCCTACAGATAGCGTTGGGGATTTTACACGACGACTTAACCACTTGCTTGATAATAACAGCAAAAAATCGCGTTCCCAAAGGAAACAAGAAGCAAAAACTAATAAATTGAACATACTCGCAACAAACGGATGGTAAATAAGGCCGCATAATACACCGAAGAAAGGCGATGTTATTGCCAAGTGACACACGACGTAGAATAGCACTCCAGCCTTAAATGTTCAGTAGTAGTCACTGTCGCGGAAATCTCTCAAATGACTAAGTAGCCTTAACACAACTGCGCAGTGTAGTATTAATGAAAATTGCGTTAATCTTGTCAGGTGGTGAAATCACTGTGAGTGTCATCGGGAGGTTTTGAAATTCCCTCGACCAAACAGTTAGTCAAACAGGAAGTGAAAAATTGTTGTGAATGTCCATAACGATGCCCAGAAAGTCCATCCCCTCAAAAGGATAAACGCTTCGCCACAACACTTATTGCATAGCCGTCGCTTTAGGGTAACGACTACAAAAAGCTCCCGAATTCGAGAACTTGACCAAAAAGACACGGTCTTTAAGCCGGATGCCCAGGAAATATACCAAAACCTAGAATTTACTGAGCAACTTTGTGATGTAATCAGAGAGGTTGATGTAGTCTGGAATGCAACCTTGGAAAACTGCAGTCAACAATCAGTTTGTATGAGAAATCCGTAGTATACTTTTAGGTTAAGAGTAATGCAGAAAGAGCAAACGAAGGTCATCCAATCCACAAATGTGAACCAAGAAACAAGGATTTATGTGTGATGGAGAAGAATATACGTCCCAGGTCACAAGTCTACAGTACATAAGTTAATCAAGATGACGGATAAAATTACACATCTGACACCATTCCATCCGGACACCTGGACACACTCGAAGATTTGTACACTATCCATGTGACTGAAAGATGTGGTTGCCAATAAATCTAACAACAATGAAGGAAAACACGGGAAGATGAGCATCCGGACGGCTCAAGACACCAATGAATGAGAAACAATGCAACACCTGAATAGATTTTCAAACATCGGTGCTAATGATTACACCGTCTTCTACTGCTGCTTCATGACAGACGAAGTATCCGGCGAAGCGATCGACTTAATGCCAGATGACCAGGACATCTAACACCCAGTAGCTGCATCCAATAGCACCCAATTAGGCAGTCGATCTGTCCGTACATCATCAACACTATCATAACAGTCATGAGCCAGACCACAAGATACTGTGGCTCGGGCCGCCATCTACCCTAACAGTGAGTGGAATATCCTAGATGAAACTTTATGGAAAAGGTTAGACTGATAATAGTGACAACAATGATATTAAAGATGGAAAAGAAGACTGAGCGAAACTAGAAATGATGTCGATGCACGTACGCCATTAACTGAGGCATACCACTATCTCGGATGGTGTTTCTAATCAGCGATTGGGGTGACCACAAAGACTGGAGCTAGGCAGGTGACACCTACCCAGTTTGTTCAATGGAGCAGTCAGGGTCCTCATATTCCGTGATCAAATTGATGCATGACCACCACGCGGTTTTATCCAACCGTTGGCGGTCTCAGCATACAGTGCTCGGTACGGTAAACGATCGGATGGAATATACAGCACGTGACCCAACCATCGCACGTTGTGCAAACGCGATTAGTTGACCAATTGATCACCAATCTACAGCGTTCCAGAATACGCGCTGTCGAACAATTACATTGTTCACACGATCAGTCCACTTAATGTGGATTACCTGGCGGAGACAACAATGTTGATATCTTCGCTGCAAACAGACTACGTTTCCGAAAACAGAACGTACACAAGCATTATATACCCTTCTTTTCGGCGAACACCGAACGTCTTTTCGACGCCACAGATGACGCAGATTAGTAAAGGCAACTCGTATCTTTGCTATCCTAACTGATATCTCATCAGCAATATTACAAGCTGATGGGGTCGAACCACCCAAGTATTTGAAGGTGTTCATAGTCTCAAGTAGACTGTCTACAATAAGGAAACTGGGAGTGGGGTTGCCCCGGTCTTTGAAGGTCCAAAGTGTGTTCCACACAAACCAGTTCAGTCAATCACCTTGTTCAGTATGGTCTGCATGTCTTTGGCAGGGGGCTAAGTGAGACAATGTGGTCCACATACTTCATTTCGATCAACCTAACGCTAAGAACAAGTCCAACACCAAGCTCACCGAACTACTCATGCATACCTTCCAGAATGTCGTCCACGACAAAACTGAACAGGAATAGAGAGATCGGGTATCCCTGACGAACGTCGCTCAAAGTGATGAACGTCCGAGACAGTTACCATAAACTCTCAGTCTGCTCGTAGGATGAGCAGTGATCCTAAAACATCCACGTTTTGCCCTGGAATTCGCTTGTGAAAAAGTCAGTTCCAGAGAACGCAACGAGCAACTGATTCGAAAGCAGCGCTTAGGTCTACACGGACCACGATCTTCGGCTGCCTATGAGAGTACCAACATTGCAAGATTCATTGGAAGTTGAAAATGTGGTCAATACGCCACCGACCGGACCGGGATCCTGCCTGTTCCTCACACACCTGACTTTCTCTAGGCGAAGTGAACCGAAGCAATATAAGGCTAGTGAGTGAGTTTGACGCAACAGACACCAAACTGGTGTCCCTGTGGTTCACATAGAATTCGGGCCGCTTTTCTGACAACGGGAATTACTGTTGCTAAGCGTCAATCACGAGGTACCTCTTCAGTTTCCGAAGCCGTCTCGAGGGGTTTTGGCAATTCTGACATTAGCCTGTCTCCACCCTCCTTGAGCATAGAGAAGGAGAGAGATCTGTTCTAGGAGCTTCGTTATGTTTCAATAACTTAAGCTGAATGGCCACCTCTGTTTCCGACGGAGGGCCGCTTGGAACGCAATAGCTAACCACTCAGATCCTATCTTCTACATAGTCTAGCTCACGCCAGTTGAGATGTTCCCTGAAATATGCAGCCAACCTGTCAAGTCAGCGCGATTGGCTAGTGACAAATGAATGATAAGTGAACTAATCAGTGTAGACTGTACCTAATACAGTTAACACCAGTGGCAGAAAAACTGACAGAAACAACGGTTTGATCACCTGTGTGATGGGTGCATTTTCTGTCAGGATGATCCAAACCTTTGAACTATACAGAAGGCTGTACTTTGATGACTAAACATTTACAAGCGATTTGATATCCCTGGAACGCGACACGGATCACAAAAGTTGGCGAGCACATCATACAACTTTTATACCATAGTAAGAGGTTCCTCAGCTAGATTAAAAACTGATGCGAGGACGCAAATTAAAGAGGTGGAACGGCCGCAAAAGTAGGCTGCAAACTTTGTATCAGATGATAAAGCACACACAATGGATGGAGGCCAAAGCGACTGACACGATTGCTCAATGAAGATCGATAAATACTCACCCGGTCAGCCTCCAGCTTTTCCAAATCGACTGGACGCCTCGGACCTCCGAGTTCTGCTGGCAGGGAAGTTACAACGGACACGCTTCCGTGCGGAACCACTTCGTCCACGTCCTCTGTGGACCAGTCCAACGGTGATTGATCCACAGGCTCGAGAAGTTCGGCCGTATCCAAACGAGCGCGTTCAGCTCTCCGTGCAGCGACACGCGGTGTGGAATTGATCTTTGTAGGCGGTAATATGGGAGGTTCCAGGTCGTCAGCATCTACGGCCACAGCCGGACCGGTGGAGGATAGAGTTGACAGTTTTTGAGACAAGGCTGTAGGTGTAACCAAGGGGTAAAAGTGGCAGCAATAATGGCCGAAAAAACAAGTCAGTATATACAACCGCATCTTTACACAGCAGTAATCCTCGAAGGGAGACCGAAGTTTCAACGTTAGTTTATCCCGTTTCAAGTTAATGTTGAGATAACAATCTTGGGATTTGAAGAAAACATAGTAAAGACCGGTTCGAAGGCAGCTAAGGCCCGGGTTTTTCACAGCTGGACCACCCTCTAGTCAACAAATCTGCCATACTACTTGGTAATGACAGTGAAATCAGGCAGATCCGATGGTGTACCTTCAAGGTCTTTTAAAAAACGAACACCGTTTCCAGTAAGAGTGCTTAAGCATACAACTGTCTGCGTTTAGTTCTATCAAACCAAGATAACGAGTTGTAAATCGGGAGAGAAACTTGACATCCCAGTATGTAGCACCCATGATTAACGATCAGGTTACCAGACGAGGACGGCTTACACTCGAAAAGGCCCACAGAAACGAGCCCCAGAAATTACGTAAGCAACGAGAACGTAGAAATGTAGACATTCCTCAACAAACAGTACACATTACACTTCGTAAGCTCCATCCGAATGTCATACCACTAATGCATACGGAATACAGGTCTGTCCCAACGTTATCTCTATCGCATGGTGGGCCCCAGTTGTCTACGACCAGCAACGGGGTAAAATATTTTCAAACTTGCCCTTCGATTCTGAAACGCCTTCTATTAGCTTCGTATCAGCAGTTGCCTCGGGAATCACATCCTCGCCTGAGAAAGGAGAGCGCTCACGACCTCTTACGCGCTCACCTGAACTACGCGGTCGAGTAGTAAGTGAACCGTGATGGGATCCGGTTACGGACGATTCAAACTCGACCAGATGCTTTGGTTGAAAACGACGATTAAAGGAGTCATCTGGAGCCTGTGGAACTGACTGACCACCAAGAACTACCGACACAGGTCGAGGTTGTGACATCGTTTGAGTTGACGGAGTGTTCAGGCTGAACGGCGGTGTTGTACACTTGTTGCCGAGCACAGCAGCAGCTGCGGCCAATGCAGCGGCAACTTCATGGTGTGGCATCTCGTCCCTGGTTGGGGTCCCCGGACCAGAAGAAGCTACACTTTGAGGACTGACAGCTGGTATCTCCGTAGGCTCATCAATCTTGATAGGTTTTGCGGAAGAATTCCCATCACCGCAATCAGCCGGAGTTGAAGGAGGCGAAGGTGTGATTATGCGTTCCAACACTTCAATTATTGACTTGGAAATGTGAATTCGCTAACAAAAACAAGATGAAGATCACGGAGAATTAGTGACCACGTAGAGGAAAAAAGAAAATGGCCCATAACTGAGGGGAAAAAACAGTACCTGAGCCGAGGAGAAGTTTTCAACATAACGCCGAACCTGAGCACGCATAGCTGGCTCACGTTGGAACACGGCTTCGAGGCGTTCTGGAGGCAGCTGAAGTAAGACCTGATAGCTCTGTGGCCTGGTTTTGATGCAACAACGAATGAACCCGTCCCAAAGCTTTTCACTTTTCCAGACCTAAGAAATCAAATATAAGAAACATTCCATTCAACAGAAACCTTTCAGAGTAGAAGGAGAAAGGATTATAACGAAACATCTATCAAAAACCGGGAATGTTGGATGTTAAGTTTCCTCCTTTAAAACAAAGGTGTTCGTTATCAAATGATACTTTGAGTGGTATCAGGTTTAATGAGCAGATCCAGCAACTGTGGTTTTACGGATTAGAAGAAGCTCACAAAGTATACGTGACTGCTTCGAACGGTGGTAAAATAGCACAGAACAAAAGAAAATACAAGGATATTCGTCCCAAAAATGGTACGGGTCATAGAAACATGAAACACAATAATACGACGTGAAATCACAACAGAAGAAGAGATGGGCATGCAAACATGAAATACGCACGCTTCAACAGACAACTATTTATCACCATTGGCAGTGGAGACTGTACACTACTTCAAGTCGTCCAAACGGGCATGATGCATGGGGACTTGAAATGGCACGACAAAAATGTGCGGCAAGTCCTCGCACAAAGTCGTGATAAGCAAGACCCGACCAGACTAGCCTAGGTGTTGCAGTCGATCCAGGCATTTCTGTAGCCCGATGCTGAATGGACATCGTTCCGAAAACGAAAAACCTTCAGACCTACATGCGGATATCACTGTTCAAAGAAGTTAGGGCCGTAGATAGAGATAGGAATTCTGGACAAACCACTAATTGTCCCTGAACTTGGACGACTAACTCACATCAATGAACGTTCGCAAAGCGGTCGATTGGGCTGGGTTTGAGTATTTTGATTGAGTATGGAACAAACATGCCCCAAAACACCAACCATACAGTGAGAAGAAGGCATTATAAACGGCAGTGAGACGAAAAAAATGACAAACTCACATCCGTGAAATGATCAAATCTACTCACCGTCCATTACGTTTGAGGTCAATAAAGGCCAGAGTCGAAATAGACCTTCGTACAGCCAAATACAATTCATACTATGTTTACACTAAAGAATGACGTGTTGTCAGGCCCCAACAAGCACCTCAATCATCAGCCATCATCCGAAATAACAATAAATATGACTACTGATGAGTAGCCCGGAATTTGGTTTATTTTCAAGTTGACAATCACTCATATTTGATCACAGCGTTCGCAATCAGATACACTTTCCAGCCAGCCTCTTTCGATTAGAAGCACT
>QNGE01001610.1:30162-74585 GCA_008508345.1 Paragonimus westermani
GAAAACACGGCGACTGGTTGAGAATTATGAAAATACAATCCAGAGGTGAACACACGTTTATTTGAGCCTTTTACGAGATATTCCGTAATTCAACAACCAGACAGGGTGCAATTCATCGGAAAAGGTAACGGTCGCGAGACGACCTGTTATTGACGTGATAACGGGAGGAGAAAGTATATCGGACTGAGGACGACACAGTCAGACATAACGGCACTGGATCGTTTATTCCTCCAAAAGAAAATTGCCATATTTGAGTGTGTATTGCGAAAATTTTTCAGATAAGTTTTTCAACAGTAACGAAACCGGAAGTAGAGTCTAAGTATAATCCTTGAGCTGGTTTCATACACCAACACAGACAACTACCGTACCAATTTTCAGAATAAAAATAGTGCGGGAGAATTTGAAATGCGCACCAGTTTGCCCATCTGACATGAAAATGTAACCGCAATAAAGTGAAGTAAAGTAGATGGATGACATCAGACTCACCTGTTTACGAATGAGCCTCACGAGAACATTGATTACGTAACCAGCGAGACGTGGATGGAGCGCCAGAGCCTGCATCACAGTGCGCATGAACAGAGTGGGCAAGGTTGGTTGCTCTAACAGCTGTCCGATTGCAGCTGACAACCGCTCTTGTGTGAACAGACGACGCTCGGCGAAACAAACACGACAGGCGTGCAGAATGGCTTGCAGACTCACATATGGTTTAGTCACCTGATCAACCGCTTGAAGGGAAAGAGTAAGAGGTCAAAATTTCGCAAGCGGACAAACTGTAAAACGTGATCGCTTACTTATGCAGAGAGTCAACGCGAATGAAGTGTTCGTTATGGCAGGTTTTTGTTGATGAACGCATGTTGTGTTGGTAACACATGGTCAACAGCAAAGTAGTCAAACTGTGATACCAAGCTGGAGTAACTATACCATAGTGGGAATTTACTTAATGATTCGGGTAATCCGCACAAACAAGAATTACAGTGGGTGTGCAGTCAATATCCCGAGGGCGATTCCCATACCTGATTGGTTAAATGGCTTCTGATCAATATCAGTATATGTATTGTTAACGGAGGTTTCATCAACGATTCCAACAGTTATAGGGTAATGCACATAAATGGGCATCACTACATCAGAGTTTATGGCAGTTCAACGGTAGCTATAACGGCTACCAGTTCATAAGGTGGTTGGGACAGGTAAGTGGTCCAACCAAATGTGGGTTTAGGCCAGCATATCGTTTATCAATCTACGACGACTTTAGTGATGGAAGAACGAGAGCTTTCTATGAAAGAAAGGACGTACTCTTTGTCTACAAGCTATGTTTGACAAGTCAAGCCTATTCGAGCAGATGTTTGTCTTTGACAGTCCTTGCTTGTATAGAGTTGCTGATGTACGACAGAATCAGCATGAACAGTGAGATTGTCGGACAAGCGAGCCTCCGGGATAGCGATCTCAACATCTCCATACCTGGCGCAACCTCTCGTCATCGATTTTGTTCGCTCGGACTTATGTTCTACACGTCACCCCACGACTTGACTCACGCAGCGCTGGGTATGAAGCCCAGAATCAGTTAAAGAGGAAAGTGTGGCGGCCAGGCAATGATCAGGTAACGAAGTATACCAAACAGCAGCATGGTCTATCAGAGAACAGGTTTGGTTCCGAGAGAGAGGGAGCCAAATGGAGCATCGACAAGTCTTATTTTTAAAACTGCTGGTGGCCAAAATAAAAACACATGGTATCCACATTATTACTGAGAGGGACCATTATTATAATCAGTACGGCATGACTCACTAGAACTTGTCTGCTATTAGTGCAGTGGTTCACCTTCACTAAAACGTCGTTATTTGTCTTTAGGATTCATATGAAACTTACAGGTTCGAAGCAGATGACAATGTTTGCGTACATATGAATTTGTGTTAAACGTTTTGGAAAGAAAAGGCAAATCGAAAGATGGCTTCGGTTTCAGGGAGTCAACAACAGAAAGGTTGCGATGGCTGGAAGGTAATAATTGGAAGAGAAAACCAGTCTATGAAGTACACAACAATCGCACTACAGCATACAGCAGACGGTGAGTGAGAGATCGGTAGTATCTTCATTCTGCAGCAATGATTCTGATGATCACGCAACCTGAACAGTCAGTTTGGTTCCTCTAATACGTACATCCTGTTTGCACTTGAAGTCAACCACCAGTGACGCAGTTACGACAGATAGTGGTAGGTTGTTCAAGATTGGGCGCGCACAGACGACGAAAGAATGTTCCAAGCAAGCCAGGTAGCCTAACTAATGTGGTAGCATTAGCGAATTATAAGTAATACGTGCAGCCAGAATGACAGAGGTACATCGTTTTACATTCAGCCGTGTTAAACAAGAGCCGGTTGTCTGTGACCCAGCGATGTAACACTGTAACGAAAGGTCGATCAACAAAACAGGGTCTTCATTATCCGATTCGCACATTTCCACAGTGCTCCTACGCTCACATTGACAAATCGAATTCCAGTCCACAACTCGTCAAGGTTTTCATTTAAACGTCGTGCACAGTCCTGCTTGATTCTGTGAATTTGATTGACACGAGCCGTCGTGGATTTCGGCCTGTTGTTTTTCGCCCGTGGGCCCTACTCATTTCAGTGAGGACTCCTTCGAACATCTGCGTTGTCCGTGCTCCATCCGCTATAGGCCTTGGCCATATCCCACTGCCGCGTTGAGTTATTCTACCGAATGCTGGAATAATCGCGTCTCCGACTTAGCCACCCACAACAACGGTATGCGAGCGTTGTGCTACTGAGAATTTAACTGCTGGAAATAAGTTCCCGTGACTTATTGATGGGAAAATCACTACTTCTGGTAAGTGGTTTGGCAGATTTGAAAAGTTAAAAGAGATCCAACTGCGAAAAATTTGGGCTTCGACTAGGTTGCCACATACGACGGAAACGGCATGTTCAAATGCAATAAGCGCCTCACTAGATGGTCCAGAAATCCAGGCCAGGAGTTAAAAAATTTCGCGTATGGACTCATTTATTAGGGCACGTTGAATATGTAGCACGTTTGAGCCCAACAGAAGGCATTTTTCACAAACTGATCTCTCCTAAATTGTCATATCTGCCCACCGACTTGTCAGTGCTACAGTTTCAATATTCAAAAGTGGCGTTAACGGATTCAGGCGCGAACCGCTTGAGAAATTTTTCTTGAGAAGTCATTCTCCTGGATTATACGGTCGATTCAATATGAGACTGAGTCAAAATATGACATTTTTGAGTGTCCGGTGTGGTTTCGTAAGCCAGCTAGTACAGCGCTTGAGCATGTTGTTTGCGTCGCTGGTTCGAGTCTAACAGAAGTCCAGAAGAATTTTTTCATGTTTCGACTGAGAAGTGAAATATGGTTATCGACGTCTAACGAGGTGTTTCAGTCAAAACTTTCGAAGCAACGCATTAGGACCTCCATCATTTTTCTATCTCGTCTCATGGATGGGGAGCAGTCGAGGTCTCCGATGACTGACTCATCATCAACGGTTACGCCGCAACTTGCACCGTCTCAATCTCAACATCCGTTTCAATATTAATGACAGCCTGCATTACAAGACTATAAACACCTACGTTCAGCACGATGATAAGAGTTTGAAGGTTTTCAATTAATTCGGAGGGTCGAGTGTTTATGAAGATTGCCGTGGACTCGTGGCGACGATGACCAGTGTGGTCGCCCAACATCGCCCAAAAGTGTACCAGATCACTAATATTTATCACAGTGAGTTGGTAGGAAATGGACATATCAAGAAACCGGTGGGCAGCATCCGTCTGTAGTAATATTTGAATGAGTGCCTTATACCAGTATCATGTGGTTATAGTTTTAGGGGAGTGCCTGTTGAAAAAAATTCAGAATAAACATTGTTCAAAGTTACTGGAAACTAGTGAACAGTGAGATTATCGAGTAGGAGAATCAGACGGTGATCCGGTGCCCTAAGTGGCGCACCAAACTCTGAGAGTCATTCTTGGAAACGCGGGGAGATCCAATATTTTTGTTTGCAGTAGAGTTGGGTATAAAATCATCCTAAACGGCGAGGTTTTCGCGTACTCTCAACTACCGAAAGATGTGTTGCCCCCGGACGCATTAGGGTGGAGAAGTTTAGTGGAATGCTGTGCCAATCCTGTGACTACGCCATCCTCCTCTGGCAGCAGAAAAACCCCCATCCTGTTGGGGACTAAGCGACAAAAACGTATGCGATGGATGAGCACAGACGAACTGATCAATAAATTCGACAGCGATAGATAGCAGTGATTCCACGCTAGCAGGACAATGGATGCACGCTTATCTAAACCATTTCATGACCAGGTTGACATTTGCATCAAGGCAGCGGAAGATGGAAGCGACGAGTTATTAAACACTAGTCATGGAAAGAAAAACGGGACCACCAGGACGAGAGCAGAGAGGCATGAATAAAAACTAAAGATCGGGGTTGTTACTGCAGGCGTTGGGTTACCTAAGTTTTACCTCATACGTTAGACCGGCGTGTGCTGCCGCCTGGTTAGAAACGGATGACTTACTGATAGCCTGCTAAAACTGAACAAATATACACAAAGTAGCCTGAATTTGGGCTAACACATCCGGATTTGGTGAAGAGTAACAGAATTGTTCGACAACCGAAAGCTTGAGTCGGAGGTACGGTGAGATTCTACAGATCGGAATGATAGTTCACATAGTTCAGTTACTAATAACCATGTGGATATCGAGGTGAACAAAATTCGCCTATGTTTTGACGCGTGCTATGGTAATTGGACATTTGTACCATTCAATATGAGATATTAGAGATGACTCAGTTTGAAGCGCACGAAACTGTACCTACCAGTAAGTGGAAATGTCAACAAACACTACATGGTTAAATAGTAACGAGCCTTACAAAAACTGCCGATAATGAAAACTCACATTCACCGGGTGGGGCAAAAGGGTCTTTGGCAAATTCCAACAAATGCACGGCGACCAACAGCTCTTCAGGTTTAAGCGGACCCAACGGCGCCTCGTCGTTGGGGTTTGGGAGCGAGACTTCCACGTTTGGCACCTTTTCTACTCGTGGTGCATACTGGGTGGCGACACTGGCTGTTAATGTGAACGTACGGTATACCAACGAAAGAAAAGTGGAATATGAGCGTGGGCTAATAAACCGAACTGGAAGGATACTGACTACATGTTCCCTTGGGAAAAGAGAGTGGAAAAACTGTCCGAGATTCACCGTGTACGTAAAAAAGGACAAACAAAACTTAGTGTTCCATGTGTGAAACAGTTGAGACGGAAACAAATCGAAACCATGGTTGTCCGTCGTATACACAATTACACGACATCCATACACAGTATACCTGACAAATTGTCGGCGTAGTCCTACTGTCGAACAACATCCCCCATACACGATCTGAAGAAGAGGCTTAAAAGCGCATAGCAATTGTATTCGAAAGAAAGACTGCATTTGGCCTGACAGATGAGACACCTCACCACGAAACCGAATCCATTCTTTATTGGGTTCATGTAAGCCACAAAACTTAGACCGAGCCTGGTTGTCAAGTGATCGGAAAAACGTACTGAACAAGTCAAAGTTTCCACCTGCTGAACAAATAGCTCACCCAAGGTTACATAATTACGGATACTAACTGGTATGAAAGATATTGACATAGAAAGAAAGCAAAACATAGGTAACGTTTCAAGAAGCAAGGATTAGACCAATGTCGTGGATACAGTAGTGCATAACACGCCAGAGGATACGCCACTAAAAATGTTAGCAATTATGAGAAGCGAAGAATCGTACGTCGGCTAGACAAATCTGAAATACACAAACGGCAAACGCCGACAATGAGGTTTCGCAACGTGCTAGATAGTACTGCCCAATGTCCGGTCCGTGTGTGTATGCAAAACCTAGGAGGTTAGTGAAGCCGGAGAAAAATGTACTGCAGTCTCTGACTATCGTATCAAGTTGGAAAAGAAAACATAGACTGAATATTTCCACGAGTGGCGTGTACATGTTAAACGCAAGACCGACCTGACGAGATCGTGAGCAAAACAAACGAAATTTCACAGCGGAAACGTCAGGAATCAGAAAGCTTACACGGAGGAAGGTTATAAGATGGCAAAGAGCAGTATCATGCGGTAGGGTTATCCTGAACTACAACAGTCAAAAACTGAATGATTCGTTATGAACGGACACAAAAGAACAGGACAGTAGAAATGGACAAAAACTTTCTAGGCCAAAAAGTTCATCGTCTGCATTGGGATTCTAACTGGTAACAAGCGATAGTAAACCTGAAATGAAGTATACAGTTTTAGAAGAGTCACACTGTTGAGAGCGACATGATGGGATTCCGATTTACGAGGTTTTACAGGCACAGAGACTAACTGAAACCGTGGCTACAAACACACCAGATGCAGTAAAAGAGAGACTAACCGTGAAGGAGTCGTGTTAACACCTCTTTGACTACCTTCTCGCTCAACTGAACAAGCCGAGGTAAGGCCATGATAACCTCATGTTTTGGTAGCCCGACTAAAACTGGTATGAGGCAACGGATGTCGTGCACACGTTCTCGATACAAACGGTACACGCGCTCAACAAGACTGGCAGGTGGGAAAATAACTGGAGTCGTTGACGAAGTGATAGAAATCGCCCCAGCGCCTCCTCCCAACTTCGAGGCTGCGACAGTAGATGTTGCAGCCGCTGTGGCGGATGGGGAATCAGTAAGCAGGTGGATCATTCGGGTAATGAGAGTTTCAGCACCGACCGGGCACTGGTCAACCAGATTGTGAAGTGCGACCGAATACAGTCCGATTTCACGAATCTAAGAATGAAACGAGACAACATGATAGCTCAGCCGAACAGATACGATATGCGCACAGGACAAACGGTGAGTGTAACCTCCCTACTCCAAGCTTACCGGTACATCGACCATCCTCAGGATACATCGCTTAACATCTGGAGAGGCACCCACGTAGACTTCCGCCAACCTGGTAGAAACGAATGAAAGGGTTGAGAACGGGTAATTTAACAGATCATAGCTGAAGTTGAAAGGTAAAAAAATGTTCGCCTACTGAAATTCAAAAGTGTCACCAAATTAACAAGAGAACTGGTCATTCTGCCAAAACCGCCGTCGACGGCAGCCCCGGTACCATAGGTCAGGAGCAGCGATTAACATATAGTGGAGTAGATGTGTTTAACTGTCGTTCTGTCTGAGTAGCTGCGGAGTAAAATAGGCTATCGCAGTTAACAATGAAACTAGACCAGGCCCAAAATCAGCATCAACCAAAAACTGATTAGCTTGAAAATGCCTTACTTCTAAAGCTGACGGTTTTTATATGGTAAGATGCTAAGTGAACTGCCTTCAAAACCCTTGGGCACATGTCTCTGTGGAAACCTAAAACAAATCTTAAACACCAGATATTAAAATCCTACTCAAGGGGAAAACTCCGAAATCTGCATTATATATCTGAGAGAACATACGAGCTGCCAAAAGACAATGTACGAACATTGGCAGTCTCTATGTAGTACCTCTCCAGAAGAGTTAGGACGGTACGACAGTACATTCAGAAGCATAATAAAAATGTATTTAATGACCGCCACTCACTGTTGCATCAACTGTGGACTCTGAGGCATCAACCCAAGCAGAAGGTGCGCACATGCTTGACAGGTCTCATCGTTCCAGTTGGACGGAATAATCGAATGCGTATTGAATGGGAAGATATCAGCAGTAGGACGCGGTCGGAGTAGCTTCTTTAGTGTGTTTACAGCGAAGCTCTGAAGTGTGATAGAAGGAAACCGAGGATAAAGAATCCAGAGGATCAAAGAATAGAACAACGAGGATGGAATACACTGGTATACTGTTAAACAAAACAAAGCAATGTTGACCACCAGGGTGAATTAGAAACAATCAGTAACTGATCTGAGCTATTGTCATTAACAGTAAGTGCAAAAGGTGAACGGTGTGAAACCTTTGAAAGCAGATAAGTCATCTGTCTTATCAAGATGAGATACAAGAGTAAACAAGTAAAGCGGTATTAAACCTGCAGCTGTGAAGAAGCAAACAAACATTCGACGAACGGGGGTTTGTAAAAAAAAGGTGGAGTACGATAAGGGCCTAAACACAGAAATGGACACACCAGCATCTCCTGCTGTTCCATCTAACCTGAACAGGCTAGAAAGAAGATGGGTTGCTAACACCGCTCGGTTTCATCTAACAACTAACGTACGTATGTCTAGATGTCGCCGAATCTTCGACAAACGAACGTTGGACTACTCCTGTGAAAAACAAGGACAGGATTGCATAGTAAGATTAGTACGGTTACCTATTTCCAGGATTCCCATTTTGGCACATGATACACGGTTTACAAAGAGGATATTGTGGTGAGTAAACCATAGCGTTCTGATGAGCTTTATGGTTGACCACTGCTCAATCCACGTCCCCTCGTGTACAAGAAATTAGCCTTGACCAATCATGTTGTCTTACCGATGACGCCATTTACACCCGTTTGGGGCGCCTTTGAAATTTCCACTCGACCGTATTTTTGGTTCCCCGTAAAGCTGGTTATCTCCAGAACAGCCGTCCTTGCGTCCGCAGCCTCACGCAGCCTATTGATCGCTCCGTTAATAGGTCGCTAGTTGTCTTCTTGTTAACCCTCATGTGAATGCCTGTTTACATTCACTCATTGTAGTCCAGCTGACTAGATCAACACTGTAATCGTCTACTTGAACCACTGTATCTGTTCCACCGTTATTGCGGTTGTACTGACACTAGAACGGATGCAACTGAGGGATGCTATACAGGTCACGTTTTTTACCCCCAGCACTCAAGTCTTGCAGCCGTAAAGTAATACAGCCCGATATATTGTTTTTCACTGGAGAGTTCCTAAAACTTAGAGGGTGCTGGTGGGTACCTTTCACTAGATACACTTCAGGCGAGTTGAGCTAAGTCCGAAGCGCCTTAATTTGAAGTACGTTCCACACGGCTGACCAGCTCTTCATCTACCTCCACTTCTGAGATTTCGAAGGTTTCAGCCCCAGTTACGCAATCGTGAACAGAGAGCATCAGGACTTTTGACCAACATCAAAGATTTTGTCCGCTACATCGAATGGACTGGACCCTGAGTCACCCATGAAACCAGGTAAGGGCACTAAAATTCCTGGACATGAAACTATTTTGTACGGCTGAAGTGTATCCACATCCTTGGCGGTAATGCAGTTAAAATGCCTTTGGTGACATGTCCCTCAGAGTGCATATACACGTCTCCAGTCAGCAATCTTTTTGGCGCTCAGGCGTGCACGTTAATTTCCGCACGTTGGAGTCGTGCTACGCTACTCACAACGGAAACCGCATGTTATGTGACGTTAAAAGGTAGCAGACCCAACAGAAAATTAGAATCAAATTGTTTCCTCAACCCGATCAAGTAAATGTAATGGGCGAGCAACGGGTAATGATGATGCGGATACCGTTTGTGCACACAAGGTGACTAAGGGATGCTGTATTCGGGGCAGGTACACCATGTTGATTGACTGCAGGTAACTAAATTTTGTTGCGGATCGGAAGTCAAGAGAAAAACGTTTAAGTCATCGCAGCTAAGGAGAGAAACCGTTTCCAGAGCTCAGCTCAACTTAACTCATTGACAGTCGAAACAGCCAACAGTATTAACTGAAGTTATTAACGGGATTTGAATAGATTCCACCTCAACTGATCACATGAGCTCCTCTACACACGCATTCACAAAGCAAATCGAGAGGGTAGCAAGTGCGTGGAACAACGAGGTTAACGGAACCACGAACAACACACATACATATCATAATGAATACGTCCAGTTTGATGATTGAACAAAAGCCATTCTCCTGAACGAATTGATAGAAGAAGTCAGTACAGGTGGCGAATAACAGTGGAAAATATGGTGAACACAAAACTTATGCACAACAATTCGCTAAATCATTTTTCAGGGCCATAAGACAGCGAATCGCATCAGATGGTAGATTGTTTCGACATGATCGAAACGAGACTATACAGGGAATACCAATATATTAAAGAATGTGTTTGACTGGTCTTACCAATAATGTACCTAACATCCCTCCAAAGAAGCACAACAAAAGGTACAGGAGAACAGTATAACTGTGGAAGAACGTTTGCTGCATTGTCACTACCGACAGTACGGACAAACTGTACAAGCCTTACAGCTTTTACTTATCTACTCAATCAACTGTCATTACCAAATAACGGTAACATTCATGGTACCGAGCCTCATTAACTGTCATATTGTGGCGGATTGTCAAACCGGAGGTGTGGGGGCTCCAACTCTAGGCGAAATACAACGACGAGGCAGCGAGGTACGTCCAAAAGTCCATAGCGAGAGACTCGAGGACAGTATGCGCGACCGGATGAGCCATCGCTCAAATGATTCGGACAAACGGACGAGGCACGGCAGGCAAAATAGGATGAATAACCAGATCGGTGGTACGATAATTCTAACACCTGGAGGAATATCTCAACGTGGCCGTACAGTACGGCCAGAAGTCATAGTGGATGGATTGCGGGCAGCACGAGCGACCGGACGAGCCATCGCAAAATGAAATCGACCCAACGAACGAGGAATGGCAGCCGAAAAACGCCTCGACAAAAGGCGTCGGACGCACACACAAACCGAGTGGAAGTGCACACGACGTGTGAGCGGAAACCGGGGATGTTGTGGGCCGGAATTATGACTCACAAACTCGAGCGCGCGCGTAACATGGTAACCAGCGTGTTGGACAATAAAGATTGTGCTTTATTGGACGTCTTTTAGCTACAATATTCCTTGTTTTCAGCCGGAGGTCCGGCGGATCAAGATGACCTCTGCCTGAAAGACGTGTAACTTATCTTTTTCAGTTTAACTTTTGCAAACCATCGGTTGACCAACTCTTACTTTATGCCAGTTAGCTGACCACTCAGCAGAGATCATGACGGGAGGAACGATAAGTATACAGACTTATTGGTCCACCCCATCAAATCGATACATATGGAGAGTTTGGGTGAATGAACATGACGAAACATGAAGACCTGTCTTCTAATCTCCTGATTACCTATCTGTCGATGAAACGCAATGCGTGCCACTGAATGTAAATAACATTTGCAAAAAGACCCCCATACACCTTACATCACCAACCGTTAAAGGTTAGCCTTCGAGGCAGCAAGATAAAACTGCTCCAAATGTAGTCATATAGATATGATCAGTGCGTTTAAATGAAATGTGGTTTTCACACAAAATGTCTCGATCTGTAGAACAGGGTCCTAGCCTTAGAAATACGTGTTCATACATCCTCTCTCACATACCTGGCAGTAGAAGTAGAGGTTCCTGAGTAGATGAACCAATGAAAAACCAACGGGGCTGAATAAAAAGACAGGTCAAAAGATACGGTATGGATAAGGTTACGAGGCTTGCAGCAAAGACTGGTACCTTTCTCGTCTGATTAAAAAGGTTTATACGCGGAATGATCGGCCAACGTTGCGTGGCGAAGTCATAATCATCATCGACAGCAGTATATCGATGGTTAGTGTTTAACCACAAAGCCGTGAGAAAAAAGACAAGCCCCAGTGAATGAGGATGAAAGAAAAAAGAGGCCTAACATACGAAGACCCTTGTTGAACGCAAAAATTCGATATAAAGTTGCTTACACTTAGCAAACAAGCAACCCAACGTCAGTGAGAATCAGGCCACATTCAAGAGACAGACTTCTTGCGAGTTTCGCTGCCTCACTTCGTCAGCTGTGCTCAGTTCGCAGACAACTCAGCCAAAGGAAGGCAACCATCATGTCAATGAACCGAATAAACTGTCACCGTCCTTAACGTTTCCACCTTTCGATTCTCTGAGCAACGAAGGCTCCAGCCTGAGGAGAAAACGCGGTTCACCAACGAAAGGCTGTTGGCAACTGTCTTCTCACCTCTACATAAAGCCATGTCTTGTTCACATCGATCGCCGACGACATCCGCGAAGACCTCGATTTTCTTAGTAAACGACCTATTCACCTTAATATATAGATCCTCAAAGACCTAATTCTGTCAAATACCAGCCCTCCAATCTCATCGTTGCACGCTTGTTATTGTCACTCAATACGCACGATTGAACGCAGATAGTCGAGCATCCGAAGATGGTACGTGTACTCTAATGTTAGCGACCAAGTTTCACAGCCGCACAGTAAAACCTCTATCAGAACAACTGTATCTACGTACCCATTAAACTCCAGGCAGATGCTTTTCTGTAAACAGAGATGATCCAGATTGGTGAAGACCGCCCTAGATTTGGAGATACGATCCTTTACTTTATTCCTTATAATCCATAGCTGTAGAAGCAGCCTCCAACCTAAACGAGCTGACCAATAACTTCCAGAATTGTACTGTTCAACACTGGGTCTACGTAACCACTGCATACCTCCGAATCACACTGAGGTGGAATTCAAAGTGTTTGGCAGAATGCAATATATTGTATAAAATCGGCTGTGTTGTTTGGAAAGTGATGAACAGCAGTATAGTAAAGAGTAATTAGCCCCTCATCACACAGACTGTTTAAACCGACGTTTTGTCAGTGCAGCAAGCTGTCTCCCACTAATTCGGCTACCATAAAATTGGAAGAAAAATGACGATGAACAACACTAACGCACATTGTTCTTGATGTTGACTGGATAAGCATGAATAAAGGTAAGGGAACAGAAGGCTGACAACATGCTCACATACTTCCTCGGTCCAGTGTTACGCACAAGCGACTCTAAGTGTGATGAAACAGTGCTCAGACATTCGATGAGGAGAGACCTGGGAATGCAACTTAATGAGTGTGTACCACTTCAGCCATAATGTTCCGCATACTGTTGCACGTGACAATGTATGCCACATAACAGGGAACACACGTAATGCATTACTTATGAGCAAATTTGCTGTGCCACATAACCTAGGGTAAGTTCGTTAAGTGAGTTTTTCGGGTCCATTCGTTTTGCTTTCTCCGACTTTCAGGACTGCTGGGAAGCATTTCAATTGAGGCTTATTGTTTCCCATTGCTTCCAGTATGTGCACTACAAAGTTGGCGACTCGATCAAGACGACAACCACCGACTTGGTTTACCCTGAAAAGGTGCATCTGCCTAATTGACCAACTGATAATTGGACCAATACGGTCAGTCAAATGAAATAGCCTAATGTAATCGAGCACGTTTGGGGATGCACGGAGTGAGAATAAACGAGAACCGAATGCACATCTGCGACGTTTCTCGAGGTAGTTTACAGCCAGCAGGAAAATCCGATTCATATGAGTTATGGAACAATAAGGACAGTAGTTTTTCACAGAGGACGATATTGCAACACGACGCTCATGCACTACTTTGTCGTTTCGTTACGGTCATCGTTTACAGAGCACTTTTGACTCACGCTCGTACGGTTCTGCCACACCCTCAAGCGACTGTTCTGAAAGCTACTCCGATGGAGTACGTTGCCTCCTGTTGTATGCAGTGAGTGCACGGCAAAATTTCAGGTGTAAAAGCAGCCAATTTATCGTCTATTTTTGACCTCGCCGTGGCCACAGAATTATTATAGTCGCAATTCTCTTGAGGATTAAGAACACCTTCTCTCCAGGATTTCCAGCGCACACAGAGGCAAGCAATAGTTACACAACGTTTCAGTATGACTTACACAGTACCGTTTGCAACTAAGCTTTCCGGAGTAATCCCTCTCACGGACTGGCGTGCCTCCATCGGATAAGCGCCCTTGACAAGGCCGAGTGTACATGTTTTTTCCGTCGCGTTAGTCACAACGACTGTAAGGGCGTTGAACCCCTTACGAGTAAGGTGTTCCCGAAAGAATGGAAAGGGCTTGCGTTTGCACTCACGATGGAAGATGAACGTTTTGCTCACCTTGAAGGTCGTGTCACAGCTAGCAGTCGTGTTGGTAAAGATAGCTCTCTGAAAGATAGCTCGCCGGAATCCAGTCACAGGTTACTAACCTCTGATGCAAGCGTAGCAGCGTCTCTTAAAAGACAGTATGGTGTACAAGGCGAATGTGCGTGTGGCACTGTTCTACGGTTATGAAAACAAACAGCCCCGCGTCTATGATTTTCGCAGGCCACTTGTTTTGACAATCGTTGCCCGCGGCAGCTCCATGTGAACAGAAATGAAGTGCAGAGACGTGTGCTGGGAACAGACAATGTTCACTACTGAGATGGTCAGCAAACGTCTCACGCATGCCCAGTCAACGCCCACTTTAACAAACCATCCACATACTCATCGGCTGTAGACGGAAAGAAGAGCATGGAGGGCAGTCCATGACTTGGCATACGGAAAGCGACATCCAATTCGGCCTCTCTTGAATATACCCGACCTCAGTAGCTACGGTTCGGAAGATGATTAACAAAGCTGGCTGCAAGTCGCGACATGTGGTGAACGCGTTGCTCCGGTTGCTACAGCTTACGGTTACTTGCAAAAACAATCGGAAGATCCCTAGAATAAACGCAGTGTGAAACTGGCAAAATGACTTCTTCAAATAACGTTGTATTTCTTGTTCCACATTTTTCCCTAAGGTTCCATCGACTTACTTTTTGTGAACACCGATCGACTCGTGGCTCGAACTGACACTCAGTCTATTCCCAGACTAATGTGTTATGTAGATAAGTATCCGTTTTGCGGTAACGGTTGACCTATTCACCCATAGATAATGTTTCGATCATCAGACATAAAGAGTGTCTATTACGGTGTTGCAAAGCTGTAACACGGGGTGGCTAGTTTTTGTGGATACTGTGTAACTCTGCAAACACTCAAAGACACAACACTAGAACAGGATCATCAACTATCAACGACACGGAAACAGAAACGCAATTACTCACTTCAATATGTTCTTTCCAGTCAGAATCCAGTGCGACCAGTTCACGGGTCGCAGCCAAAGCAGCCTGTCTGACTTCCGCATCTTCCACAGCGCAGAAATTCAGCAACATTGTCAACAAATCCTCACGCTGTCCGACCGGACGAAGCTCAATTAAAGTTCTCAGAACCTGATTAACAGTAACAGGAATAGGAGGGCGGGCAAGATACTGACAGACGGTAACAATGAAACATCTTACCTCGACAATAGGAGGCGTTTGCTACAATGTAACTGATTAGATTGTAGATTAGTTCGATACTGTCCACTGGCCAAATCTAGGTCGGCTACTGATATCATGCACAGCTGGCGAAAGGTTTTGCTGTCCTGTTGAACCGTACTTTGAACGATCTGTTATCAACTGATTAGCCGTTACAGATGAAGTGGAACTATCTGGACAGATTCAGGGTCATTGGATAAAGCTTGGACTGTTTTAGAAGCTTCTGTTGTCTGGAGTAAACTAACAGCAATACTTGAGCCATTAACAATCAGAAACATCGTAGGATAACTTGATATGAAAGTGTTTTGAATAACAAAGATCGAAAAAAGGCCAAGGAGAATTTAAACATTTAGTTGAACGCATAACAGTTATGTACATGTCTGTTGAAGACCCTGGGTGCTTTAGTAAGTTGTACGGCAAAGAGAAAGTGTCCGTGGCAGTTTTTTTCCATTCATGGTGTTTTCCTGTCGAAGACAGTCCTTATTTTCTGCAGTGGTTTTTCACACATTTTCGAAATCAGGCACAAGCACATGAACCGCTGCATTGTGGCAACGAATTCAGTGTCAGTGAGTGTACGATCTATTTACTTGAGTGTTTCATTATGTTATAGAACTGAAGCGTTTGTAGATATTTTACTGCTGGACGACTCAAAGAATTTTGGATTAAAAGAAGCTCAGCCCTTAGGGAACTGTGAATGGTAACAGGGGACCTTTACTGATTCAGTATTAACTAAGGACAGATAAGGATCATACTCTGATGCGCTACACCGTATGCAAAACTTTTGATTTAATGGTATAGTTTCGAAGTTGTGATTTTCTAAGTGTTTTAAGAACAAAATGAGCAGGTCCCAGAGACCCGTGGACAGTGATAACCAACATTTTGGTTGGATGAAGGGTTAGTACTTTAAAACATCTCTAGTACTGCTTGTAACGCAACGCAAAACCATAGCAACCACTGTTTACGTAAGAGATGGCTCAAAACATCAAAAAAAACATAAGGAACGATGAAAATAAATTTTTCATTCAATACACACGTATGGTGCTTTTAGTATATAAAGAAAATTAACCAACTGGTTTGAACGACATCTCTTGAAGTTGCTGAACTGAGAAGTAAAGATCCTAACATCCAGTGATTATGTTATCACCTGGCTACCATATGGACTATTTCAACTGTTAACAACTACCAGTGGCTGTCCTAACCTACAGAGTAAATGAAGTAAACGGCGTGCACTGTACGTTTTCATTCCATTGGGTAATTGGTGGTGAACTTGGATATCACTTAATTGCACGTCGATAGATTGTCACTTTTTTCGCATGAGCAGTTGGAGCGAAGGCTATGTGCATCGTTCGTTCGAAAGAGATGCCTACGATCCATAGCGTACGACTGAGCGCACACACATTGTCAGCCCTCGGCGTAAACGACATCTGAAGGTTCTTACGAAGCTAGTAGTGACAAAGATTTTCGAATATACCACGTGCCTTCGTTTAAAACATTTCATTAAAAACTCCGCCATTTCATCACAGAACTTCTGCAGCTATGTGACGTACGGAGACACATGAAACCTAGATGTGCTCAAGCTATCCAGAACCTCACAGGGGTATGTACAGTTAGTAGCTGGTCGAACCAACAGCCCCTCGATTGACAGTCGATGTTTTCGTTGCTATCGAGCTATCCTGTGTGAGACGTTCTGCTAACCACAGTGTGATCATCATATTTACCCACTTTTCGAAGTAGGAGACACACTGGCTTTACAAAGCCTATGTTGAAGTCGAACCTTTTGTGAACAGGTATGACAAGGGAGTCGTCCCAAAAATAGCCAAGTACATCCAATTACGTCCATATGGCCTACCTATCGAGTAACCGAAAAAGGTATACACACTAGGATTTGACATACGTGGTGGTCTCCATCACTAAATTCGCAAGTAGTGTAATTCGTAAAAATTGTGCGGTACACTTAGCATCTGGTTAACTTACCTAGTCGTTAGCTGGCGCGATGAACCACCTCCTTATAGTGCCAACTGAGAAGTCTCGGTGCAAACCTTGGTTGGCTAAGCATTCAGCAACTTCAGATAGATCCAACCACTCTACCCGGTTTCAATGCACTTGTTACTCTCGACCAAGAAAATGATAACACCACCAATGCCTCCGCGCCCGCACCCACCAGTACACAGGATAGACGAGTAGAGTAAATCTGTTCAGGGTGTGGCCAGATATGTAAATCGAACGCTGGTTTGTCGGGGCATACTCGTATGCATCGACACAGAGATGGTGCAGAACAGGAAGCAGGTGCTCAGCCTCCTCCACTCTTTGACTGCGCCGACTGTAGCCGCAGCTTCCTGACCAAAATTGATCTCAGTCAACACAGAAGGCATGCGCATCCTGCCGAACACAACCGCGAGAAGTTCCGATGCACGAAAGCCGCTGGATCGAATTGGTTTCAGCAAGAACCGGCTTCTCTTGTCAGACTTGTTGATGAGCTGGCCCAATCCTATTCCGCTCGACGCGAACTGCATCACCGGTTCCTGTCACATTTTCCCGGAGAGCATCGGGACACGTCTATATGCTGTGAATTGGTACGAACATACTGCCCCCAGTGCCGATTCAACTTCCGTCTCATAGACAAACATAACGTCGGATAGGGAGTCCCAAGCTGCTGAACTCTCCGAGTGGTTTGGTCCACATAGCAATAACCCAACTGCAATCCAACAATGAGGCTTTCGTACATAGCGATGAATTGCCCCCGATCCTGACGCAGGCATTTTCACAATAGTGCAGGCAAAGTCACTACTTATCATGCACGACTCTCAAGCCCTTCCGTACATGTTGCGACTGGTCACTCGATGACACGCTCGAGTAGTTACGAGAAACTACTTGACCAGGAAGCAGATAAGGAAAACCAACTGTGCTGCAATGCAAACCCTGTACCAGCGGCGAAAGAAAGATGCTGTTTTTGAAGTCTTTTCTGGAAAACGGAGAACTGCCTACAAGAAGAACCGTGACCTTCCGGATAATTCCAACGAGTAGCGGTGCGAGGTATCATTAGTTCATCTGCATCCTGATGACTGCCTATCACGTACGATTCTGCCTCTGGACTGGTCCTTGGTCGACCAGATCACGGGAGAGGAAGTTTCTCGCGTGCTGGAAAGCATGGAAAATAGCGCTCCAGGTTTGGACGAACCGTTGCTCAAACATTTCAAGTGTATAAAAGTTGGTGCCTTGGCCAGATACTTCAACCTCTCTTGCCAACCGAATTTTTCCCAATTCGTCTGTGCTGACCCCGCATCACGCTTGTTTCGAAAGTGAATAAAAAATTCTTTCCTCGCGAATCGAAACCTACGGCTGTATCCTCAACGCTGGTACGTCGCTTTTACAAGATAGTGGTTGATAGTTGGAAAACGCGTTTGCAATTGCCCGTTGTTCAATTCACATTTCTATACCGTGTTGGTTGCTTCGAGGCGACCCCACTAGTCCATGTGCTGTACCAGAACTCGTGCGCCACGTCTTCCAGCCTATGTGCGGTTTTTAATGACGTTCGACTTCATACCGCAGGACTCAATTACCAGACTGGCCCAAGTTTTTAGTGCTTCCCCACTTCTAACACACTACACTACCGATTCTTGTCGAGACGCTTCCGCCACGCTCGAATGCTCCGTCCTCCGGTCCCAGTGTGGTGTTCACCCACAGTCCCACAGTCGTTGCTGCTATTCATTATAGCAATGGATGAGATGTTACCTCTATGCTGATCGCAGCTTGGCTACCAGTTCCACGATACACTGGTCAGCGGCCTCCAGTATGTCGATGATCTGATCCTCCTGGCCGAGAATCCGACACGTCTCTCTGAGAAGCTTGCAACCGCCGCTAGTGCTTTGGAGTTGCCCGGACTGAAGTTCAACACGCGTAAAACTAAACTGACGGTCATTTGTGGTGATCCTAAGCACAACACAATGACTATCGCCGATGAGTATATTCCGTTTGGTCCGGACATTATCCACTCAATAGGCGCCTCTGACACGTTGACCTATCTGGGTATTCCGTTCACCTGGAAAGGTAAAGCATTCACCAACCACCGACTGCAACTTCGTACGATGCTGGATGAAACTACCAGGCGCCTCAGAATCCACATCACCGCCAACGTCTGATCCCGAAGATGAATCACTCGCTAGTTTTGATCCGAGTCCACCGAAACACGCTCAAATTTATGGACTGTATAATTCGCCAGTTTGCTCGGCAGTGGTTCCCAATTCGGCTAGGCGGTCTGCGTATTCCGAGTTTTTCCACCGCCATAACTACCTCGTGTAAATCACGAGTGACGGGACTGCTCTCCAGTCAATGTCCAGTTCTGATATACGTAGTCAAAGACGGTGTGTTCGGTCCTATCATGAGCGAAGTCAATGTACCGGTACACTTTCAGAGTGTTGCGAGGACGAACACAGAGGAAGCCCATGCGGAGTGGATGGATAAATTCTATCATACACTAGATGGTCGTGGTTTATGAATCCAATCGTTGGCTGTCGAATCCAGACCGCATTTCCCCCCGGATCTTTATTCGTGCCACCCAGCTCCGATGTGGTCTTCTCCGGACTAGGGTCCGGTGTTTTCGAGGTAGCTGGACTGACCACTCAGTTCCCTGTCGTAGCAACTTCGGTCAACTAGAAAGCTTTGCTCACAGTCTCCAATCGTGGTGGATCACCAACGATGTGCGTTGCGTTCGGCACAACCGCGTACCAGGGACCTAGCGAAAATGCTGTGAAAGGAGGAGCTACGAGTGACAGCGACAAGCTCGTCCAATAACCCGACGTTATCGCGGTTTGTGACGGTGTTGCTGTAGTACTGGATGCCAGTATAGTGGATGACTACCGAAGCCAATGTGCCTGGAGAGACAAGGTTGCGAAAAACGGGACCGACTCGCATAATGTCGCCATTTAGTCGGCCCTCCATATTATGGACTGTGATCACCTCTTTTCGTGGTATCTTGTTTCTCTTCTCTTGCAATATGATCCTTCGACTGGGACTGCTCTCCTATGCAGTCAATGATTTATGCCGACTGACTGTTTTTGGTTCCCCGAAAACCTGACACATTTATGCGGGGAAACTGTTATTACATGTTGCTACTTTCTGACAGTTGCCTCACTATGAAGGAAACTGCTGTGCCCCGATGCGTCAGTCTAGACTGTGACAGCACCCTTGTGTTCTGAAGAGTTTTTGATTTTGACGAAATCCTTTTTATTTATTTTCTTTCCTTCTTTTTCTTTCACATACCACACAAGTGATTTCATTTGATGACTGGAATCGCTAATGTTTGCTACTCTCTTGGAAGGATTTGTAAATTGTTCAGTGTTGTTAACCATACAGCGCTTTACATTTGAAAGACAGCTTGCTTTGAATGTTCTTTTTCACACTTTTATTGCTTCAATTGGGTGTCACTGCTTGTCCTTTCTTCGAATGAAGCTGTGTATATTGCTCTTCACAATGTACGATAAGTAGCACACCTCGAGAAGTCGTGCGGGCCTTTATGTGTAGACATACATTGTGTGTACGACCTCGAACCACTAGAAGTAAAGGTGGTTTGAGGGATTCCACTAGTTATTGTGGAGGCAATGAACGCAAATTTGGTGAAATTCTGCAGGAAACACAATTAGTGTAAGGTTTTTAGAGACAGTGGTTTCCGCACAGTTACACATAATAGATCGCGAAGAGAAACCGCACATATGACCAACTACGTCGATCGGTTTAAACCATGATCAAAAGGTCAATTTGTTTTCTACATGTGGCGATTAAGTGGAGATTAGATGGCAACAACTGGAACGCACATGAGCTTTAGAGATGAACATAAACGAAAAGGACCTACTTGAAAACCATAGTGCGTTTGAGAAACAGTCCAACAGTAACGTTTGAGAACACTGAGGGCACCGGCTGTCAACAGTGGGGCTTCGACAAGAAATCGGCCAAAGTAGCTGTAGACAAGAATCGATCGGGGTCAGATACCATATCAGACAATAGTACGTGAGTACATGAACAATGTAGTCTTTAAGTTAGGCAACCAGGCTGTAAAGTATGAAAATGCATCAAAATTAAAAAGCAGAAGGAATAAACCTTTAACAATAAGAAAATTGTACACTTCAGAACAAAAGGCTTATAGCATGTAAGTAACATGCAATCGCGAACAAACAGTCCATTGTAAGGCGAAAATAATGCATGTGAGAGATGGTCTTCAATGTTTCGTTCTAATGAACATTAGCAGTCTGGAAAACATTGTCCTGGAGTAGATGCTACCTGGCGTAAATTTTTAGACATAAATTACGTGGGCTACTATATTTATATCTCGAGGATGAACTTGATGCACAATTTTAAACTAACTGAAAGCTGGCTCACGTTGGGGGAGCGGTAGAATGCACAGCACGGCGAACGGCAGGTTAGCCTTTGTAACATATGGCCAAAATGTCTGAATCGATATGTGCATATAGGGTTTGGATTATGCAATGACCACCAAAACATTCACGTATCGACTGCAGTGGGTGCGCAGTTAGCCACATCATATTTCAGTGCATCACAAATGGTCACCTCTCCGAATACAAGTAGGTCAGCGTCGTATTCTTGTATTACAACAAACGGTTAGGTCAACCGGATGGGAGCTTTTGGATTATACGTCAACATGTGAAACACAGAGGCATATAGGACCCGTTAGAATGTTGTGAATGGCACAAGCGTCCGATCAGGCATCAAATCCTGCTCGAAGGATCACAGAGCGATCCAACATTCCCAGAGGAATGGCAATAAACACGAAAGCAATCGAGGCAACCTCGAAATGAAACCAGGAAGTAAGTACTGATACAGCTAAACCAGCTGTTAAATGAAAGTGACGAGTCAACAGAAGCGTACTAGCTACGAGAATAGGGTGAGGATTATGAAGCACAGATGAAGCATACACTCATAATTATTTGAACAAGATGGCGATAACACTGGTTTCAGTCAGAAGAATGAACCTCGTGCAGAAATACACCCACCGGACGACCTACAAACAGACATCGAAACGTAAGAACGCCAAGAAACAGATTTGATTAGCTCACCTCTGTCGTACATCTGGGTGAGCCAACCGTTGCAGTATGTCGATCAGCAGACAATCATAAAAGGACAAACAGCCCAGATCATCAGGTGAGGACACAGTTTTCTTCTTCGCATCCTTGCACTCTGTGACAGACGAAGCAAACGGTGTGTGGCGTGTAGTGTCCGAAGTGGGGTCTGTGAGAACTCGATTGGAAGAGGCAGTGTTTTGACGAGGCACAGAAACCACAGAATCCTCGTCATCTGCTTCAAGTAATTCTATATTGTCTTCAGTCATAAGGTAGTCCTCGTCATCTTCCATCTTAGAGGTCTCGTCATTAGTGTGTACGACTTTTCTGAACTCAAACGAATCGCCTGAGCGCTGCTGTTTGCTTTCGCCTTCCACTGACTGATCTTCGGCTTTGGACGAGAGCTTTGATGTGTCTTTTGCCTCATTAATGTCGGTGGAGATTGTAACGCTTCCATCTCCCGCTGACGAGGACCGTCGTCGCTGGCGATCTTTCAACTGCATCAGTTGTTGCCGGCGAGAATCCAAAAAGGAAGTGAATCCAATTAGTTGAAAGCCGCGGAAACGACAATACTCTTGCATAAGAAGCTTCGACAGAAGTTCGAAACCAAAACGAAGGTTTTTTATCGCATAGTCAATTAGCACTGTAACAGAGGGAAGAAACAGACAGAATGAAGAGTGATTTTCAGCAGAGTCGAAACTAAGGTGAATTCAAAAAATTGACGCGTTCCTAGTTTGGCTTTGCATACCGTTGTAGAACTCATTCCCACCGAAACGACGTGTTGTCAATCGCGTGAGTAGTTTCATACGACCGAGTTGTTGAGAAGTGGACCCGAGATCGGACATCATAGCAACTGACAGCAGCTGACTCTCGGCTCCAGCAGAAGACGAGGTCCGACGTGACGCAGGGTCTTCTAGTCCTTCAAGAATGCGCAAGAATGCATCACGGGCCAACTGACGTTGAAGCGTTCTATCCAATGGCACAGTAATGGCATCCAAGGAGAATGGCCGAGCGGGCAGAGGAATGGCTACACAGAGACAAAACAGGTGTGTTGAAGCAGACAAAGGAAAATTTTACAAAGATCAGCGGTACCGCTCAGGAGATTGGTCTTCGGCAGGAAACTTAATAAAAGGAAACAACCTTGGCACTTGTAAGGCTATTGATCACCGCCCACGGCAGCACTTCACAGGTAGAGGTCAAGGTCAATTAGCAGAATAGAACAGATGCGACTATAGTAATCACGCAGGCAAGCGGAAGAGAAATGATAGAAGATCGAATTCGAACAAGACTGAGAAGAAACCACCTTGTCACGTACGGGAATCGCTAAGGGTTGCAGTTTTAACAGTTCATCATTCTTCGACTCCATATCTACTTTAAAGCCAACCGTTATTTAATGAAACGTAAGCTTCTTGATAAAAACAAGGAGAAATGTAAAGACACGTTGAATTTTAGGGGGATTACCTACCGGCAACTTCGGGAATAGGTAAAGCCACTGAGACTGGCACCGTGTTTGCGGTTGGTCCGAGCTGGGTAAAAGATGAGCTGGTTACAGAGTGAATGGCGGACAGATTCGGTGGTGGCAACAAATGTAGCGGTGGGGGTGGCTGTGACAAATTGAATGTGGGCAGCATCAGACTGGAACCGGCCGAGCCTACTGGCGGCGGAGGGATATTTGGGAACATAGGTGGTAAAGCTGGCATAGCTGTGTTGGTAACACCCAGTGCGGGAGTAACTACAGAAGCAGCAGAGCTGACTGGAACAGCCTGTTGTGACTGTTGATTGTAGTTCACCAACGTGGAGATGTTCATCGGCTGCGTGCCGTACAATCGCCGTGCAGCATTCGCACGAATCATTGCATCTTCTACTTCGGCATCCGTGCCCGATGCGGACTTCTCACCACCAAGTAACTATGGCCGGGTAGGGAACAAACAAGCATTCCATTGATTGAGTTAACCATGTGCAAATGATACATTTACCGGTATGCAAGTCAATGGTTCGAATGTTAGAACCTGGAGAACCTCCTCTGACTGGTCTGCCATGGAGAAAACAGTGATGTAGTAGATTAGATAAGTAAGTAACGGTTGAACAAACTGGGCACCATGACAGCTATTGTGAAACCCGATGGAATGGCATTCCAATAGGCGGAAGATTCCACTCGTATTACGCTTATTTCAACGGGACCGTTTAAATAAGTGAGTGGATAGTATGAAGCTGAGGATAATCAACAAGCACAGGCAGAAGTCGTGGTTGATGTCCGACGCATTGAATTGATTAGGTGAGGGTTGGTGGATGCAACCTCAAGTTTCAGAACTAGAAAGAATAATCCACGAAGGAGACTACCAGAAAAGTGAGCTCACTCGATTAGTAAGCTCAATGACAGACAACTAGCAGCAGTACTAACAAGGCGGAGTGAATTAACGACTGATAGCCAAATGTACTCTATAAAATACGACAAATGTTCACCGAGCAGCGATATACTACTTATCATCTCAAAAGACCGTGTCTGCCAACCCAGGGAATAAGCCAGAAGAGTGAAAAGATGAACCGACTAGTTATCGAAAAATAATTTTTACTCTCAGTTTGGCCATGAGATACAAAAAGTCTATAGATAACGGTGACGGTATACTTTTCGAAGTTGCAAGTAGCCTCCTGTCTGACCCTAAGATCGTTTCGAAAGAAAATCGACACCGATAGGCAAATATGAACTATTGTTGTGCAGACCGTCTATCAGGATGTTTTGCATCTTACATCAAGAGACAGACGGGTTGTCTTATGTACAATACTTTTCATCACATAAACACTTGAGCAGAGATGAAGATTTGCAACCCGACTTGTCAGCATTAGATCGAAATCCGTCCCAATTTCGACTGAGACAATCTACAACGTGGTAGCAGGTAAACGACCAGACGGTGACCCGAAAAGTCAACCGCGTGTGGTCAAGAACAAACGACGTAAAAAGTCACCGAGTATAAAAAGCGGCCATTAGCAGAGGTTGCACCGGACTAACCAGGCGACGTTTTTTGACTCGGACGTTGGGTTCTTTCGGACCGGACATATCGACCCCACCTCCCAACTCGGATTTGAACCCCCGTTTAATCCCAGGTCCAGCAAGTTCTTCCAGCTCCTCCTGTGTCGGGCGCAGTAGACTCTCTAGCTGGGATAAGTTTTCCGTCGGCTCCGGTTGGTGTACATCACTGGCCCATACAACCAACTGCACGGCCAACATACGAGCCAGATGCCGAATTTGTGCTGATGTACCGGCCGCAGCAATTGGAGTATATGTAGACTGGAACGTAGAAGGCATTTGATCCGGCAGAGTGACCATACTAAAACGGAATTGTAAAGAGACGGACAAAAAGTGGCAGCACATTAAACACCATAAGGTGAACGAGAAAAAACGGGTATGAAATAATCTATCAGAAATGTGGTACAAAAACCATTCGTTGTCACACCAATTATAAAGGGAAACTACCCTACTAATCCACTCAATTACTCAACAATAAACACAAATCTTATGGCAGATAAAGTGACCCTTTCTGCTACTTTGCCGTAGTGGTCAGAGTTGTGCTGTCTTCTGTTGCCCGGAGGATTATGCTAAATGGGACTTCGGTTCTTCGACGTTCAACGACATCAGATAAACCAAAGGGAAGCAGCCGACCGCAAGGTGGTTGAGATACTGTGTAGCGGTGCTGGAACAATGAGGCGCGAATCTATTAGTGCATAGCACAGCTAAATTTAAAGTTGCAAAAGGAAGGAGTTAGGAAAAAGTACGCACAAACACGGAGAATTCCAAATGCCCACGGTCGACCGCGACCGCTGGCTTGGTACTCTAGACGGTCGAACAACTCGCCCTAATTCTCAGAAGCATGATACGGCTTACAGTACATCGATTCCATTTATTAGACAACTCCTTAAATTAAGCCACAACGAGTTTAAAACCAAAAGTTATTCCTTTCGTAAAGGATCGACCCTCTCAGATAGCTTTTGTCAAGAGACTTAAATCAGAAAATTTACATTGTACAGGCTACAAATCAGGCAGTCATCAATTGGCCCGTGTTTGTTTGTTTAACATGCCGTGTGTAGACAGGTTAACAATAGGATTCATGAGTTTACGGCTCACCTGAGGTCACCACGTGACGAGCCCTAGTGCTAATAAGCATAGACGTTTATTGTGCGTTTGTGAGTGTGCATCAGAGCGCTGAGCTGTGTAGGCAAGGTGCTTGCAAGAATCCTCTCTAACCGACAGAATGCACACGTTCTGGAGGCCAATGTTCCCGAGGGGCAATGTGGATACCGACCGAGTCGGAGTACGATCAACCTGGTGTTTGCTGCTCGATGTTGTGTCCGCAAAAGACGCTTGGCCAACAAGTTGGTTTATTGCGCAAACTTCCGTATAGGTCATGTCAAAAGCTAAACCACAAACGTGTACACTCATTTGCACGACAGATATACACTCACATACACTGGGTGGCAGTACGTTGTCATTCGCCTTGGTGAAAGCTCTCACACAGCATGTACACACTGTTCCGATAGTCTCTTCTTGTCCGTCGTGTTCGGGGCTTGTCCTTTTGTTCCTGAATGTCGCCTGTGGGTAATACACTACTTGTGAGTAGTATACTACTCACAACTAAACTGCCTGTTATACAACACTCGACAGCTTCAGAAGTGCCACCTCCGTGAAGTTCACCTAGGTTTTTAACTCTTTGAGTTGCGAGGCGTTGTGGACGGTGCTTGATAAGTTTGGATGCCCAGGTAAGCTCGCCAATTTGATTAAAACGTCGCGTGTTGATATGGAGACGAAGATACAATCGTGTGGATCAACCTCTGAAGATTTTGACATTGTCACTGGCGTGGAGCAGGGTTGTCTTAGCCCCAACCTTGTTTTGTTTATATTTGACTGCCACGCTAACAGTTGCTTTTCAGCACTCGGCAGAGGAGGGCATTGAGATTGAGCACCGCACGGATGGGCGCCTGCTGAATATTAGAGGTTTCGGCGCACCAACCCGTCTACATACCTCAGCGATGCGCACACTTCTGTTCATAGATGACAGCGCGCCGTTTGCTCACAGAGAAAACGATTATCAGCAACTCGTCACGGCTTTCGCGACCGCGGCACCCAGGTTCAGACGGGATACTAGCACAGGTAAGACATTTTCTTCCTTTCAGCCTTCTCTGGGCGGAGGTGCTGTTCCTGCATCTACGCCTGGAATTCGCATTAATGGTAGTGGTAGCAACTTGTCCACAGATATGTCTACAGACCGCAAATTACCGGCTCGCGTAGCGAAGGCTAGCGCTGTTTTCGGAGGTCTTAAAAGACGTGTCTGGAAGAACCCTAGCTTGAGAACGGCCACTAAGCTGTGGGTCTACCGCTCAATGGTGCTGTCTATACCGCTGCGCTATAGTGAAACTTGAACATTTTATCAACGGAACGTGCGCTATCTGAGCCGTTTTCGTTTGCAGTATCTGAGATACATCTTGGGTACTCGGTGACTAGACATGGTTCCGAACACTGAGGTATTGCGGCGAGCGGACACGGAAGGATTGCAAGCCACACTGATGCTGGATCAGCATCGTTGGCTGGGTCACGTTCGTCGGATGGGCGATGACCGTATTCCAGAGCAGCTACTACACGGGCAGGTGAAATCAGGTAGGTGGAATCCTGGTGGTCAAACGCGGAGATACCAGGATGTTATTCAGATAAATCTTACGTCGTAGCATCGATTTTAGAAGTTGGGAAGACTTGGTGTTGAACCAGACGGTCCGGAGAAATAGGATCCAGAAAGGTGTCCGCGGCTTCAATAAGCAGCTACTGAGCGGCCATGAACGGAAGCGCGCCGTATGCGAAAGAGCCATCAGTGCCATTGGGCACGATGACATGACTATGGCGTTGCGATGTGTGCGGCTGCAAACGCGCTGGCCGCTTGGAATTGACAGGTCATCAACGTATTCATAGTACACCGTCGGCGAACAGACAGTCAGTATGTTGGGCTGAAATAGGTCGTATCAGTCACATTCATTTTCCCTTGTTTACATTAACAGACGACTGCTGTCGTGCGGAACTCAACTGTTCTCATTTTCAGAAACCTGGATATCTGTGAGCTTCCACTTTTACCTTTCTTTAGCTTTTTTGGTGTACAGTACGATGAAAGTTGTTTGCTCTAGTCCAGACCAACCTTGCATTTTGCTTATCCCCTACATCCTCCCTAGAGTACACCATCCTGTACTCACTTATTGGACCAATTATTGCATCATATTTCCAACACTGTTCTCCTCAGCTTAGATCTTACGAACGCAGTCTCTCTCTCTCTACTTCCCGAGAGATAGGGGTTAGGCCTTCGAGCTAGCCTACCAACTGGTTAACCACCACTGGCTGGTTGGACACAAAGACCTCATTCACACAATTCCAGGTTTTATTCCTTCGCAATCGAACACGTGACGTGTGAGTGGAATAAGTGATGCAGCGTAAGCTATCTGTGATGAGGGCTAGACACAGGCACCCTTTGATTTCTGGCACTGTGAAAGGCTCACCCGATCCGCATGCCGTCAACTGTACGATTAATCTAAATGCTTGTGGACTGTTTGGGATAGGGTGAGTGACAGGGGTGCCTCATAACTTTTCTGTATGGTGTCACTGTTGTCCACCCAGTAAACCACGTCAAACAACTGACAATTCCAAGCCATCAGATCGATTCACCGTCTGTGTTGCACTGTCAATCAGCAAGGTTTCTGCCAGCATATGTTCTTTGTGGTTAGGGAAACCACTTTTAAGCACAGCCGGATGATCGAAGTGAACTTGAATTGGGTTGGAGATTGCGTGTGCCGCAATGGCTAAACCATGTTCTAATTTCCAGCGTTGCTGAGCACCAGTAGGAGACTTTTTACTACACCTTACATGATCTTTCGTGCGTACTTCTAGCTGCCAGGCAGTCTGGGCAATGTACGAAGCTTGGTAACCTTTACATTTAAATCGGTAACCACAGTCTGATTACCCTAGAACTGTTCGTTTGTCCCTTATGTGGACCAACTTACTCCTTAACGTGTTGGTGACTTTAAATGCCATTCTCAGGTCGTATTGATTGAGGACCTGTCTAAGGTCGTCCGATGTGTTCCTTCTGTACGGAATAACGCTTGTCGACGGTCGATTCCTACGCTCGTTGATCTTGTTACGAGGTAGCTCCTGAATTGGAATTAAAAACCATGTCACAGTAACCGTCAGCTTTCAGTGTCGACTTGACGATCTTGTATTTTCTCGACAGCTCCTGCTCGGAACTTGTGAATAACAAGGCCCTGTGAAACAAACTGGATACAACTGATTTCTTGGTGCACATGAGGTGTTCTGAGCTCAAGAAAAGGTGCCGATTAGAATTAGTGGCCTGTTTGCATACGTCAGTGTCCAGTCTACCGTCGGCTCTTCTGCCTATTCTGCAGTCTAGAAAACTCACTTCATGGTCCACTGATTTGCGCTCAATCGTAAATTTGATGTGCTGATTGAAGGCGTTTATGTGTTCCATGAATTTATCATTCGTTTTTGTACGTATACCCACCAACGTATCATCGACATACCTCCAACAAATTCCAGTTGGAAGAGGAAGGCTGGGCAGTAAATTTTCCTCCAAATCTTGCATGTACAATTTAGTAACCGTCGGAGAGATGGGTGAGCCCAATGCTACTCCGTCTGTTTGCAAATATAGGACCCCCTTTGAACGTATAAAAGGGCGACCGTGAACAATGCTCCGTAGCTTCTATAACCTCATTACCTGACAAACCTGTTTGTACAGCTAAACTGGCATCTACTCCAAGAAGCTGGCGAATCACCTTCAGACTTTCCCCTGCCGGAATCTTGATGAACAACGAAACAATGTCAGAGCTGACCAGACATTCACCGAAGCATAAGCCAAGTCCCTTCAGTTTGGTAACTAGTTGTGTGGAATTCCGAATAGAATGATCTGTGCACTTTTCAACAAGCTGAAAAATATAACAAAAATTTGACCAGGGCGTATGTTGAGGTTTCCGTATAATTAATTAATTACAGTAGTATCCCAGGTTCATGTATTTTTGGTCAACCGTAAAACCCCGAAGCTAATTCTGTTTTTGCAATCGGAGTGAACCAAAGTGATTTACTCAGACTAACTTTCATCTTTCGGCACAAATGTGCCGTTGAATATTTTGATTTGCCCAAAGTGGAGGGCTGTTTCTCCACAGGAATTATGAAGTACGGACCACCTGAGATGGGGTCATTTGGTTTGCTGTCATAATCAGCTCTGTTCAGGATGAGTACTTGATTTCCTTCCTCTGTTTTTGTGATAACTATTGACTGATCAGACCGCAGTGTTCTGAGTGCATCTCGCTTCTTCGTACTCAGGTTAATTGGTTGGGCTTTCTGATTTTTGATGATTCTAACTATCTGTGCCCGAGCTCTGTTCGCGTCATCGATTGGTAACAGTTACAGTTACCCCCGTCCCCCCGGAATCACTTCAAGTGCTTTTAGAGGTTTAGAACTAAAGTTGAAATTCTGACGATCCGCTATCCAACAGGTTTATTACAGGTTGGGCAATGATATCTCGTGTGCCTAAAGTTGAACAGTCGCTTCTTTGTTTAGCCAATGAAAGGATGTCTAACTCTTTCTGTTGTCTTTATTTCACTGTAAGGTACTGATGGAGAACTTTCTGACTCACATTTCGAATCACTGAAACTGTATCAGGAGGTAGCAAGGATTCGAAATGGCCGTCCAATTGCTGGATGTCCCTTCGATTCAGTAATAGCCGGTCGGAACACTTATGAATTCCCTAATGAAGGAATGTACGGTCAACAACTAGGGTGGTACGCCTAGATCGGTCGAGGGCAACTGGGCTAAAAAAAAAATGGTTTCCCTAACCACAAAGAACATATGCTGGCAGAAACCTTGCTGATTGACAATACAACACAGACGGTGAATCGATCTGATGGCCTGGAATTGTCAGTTGTTCGACGTGGTTTACTGGGTGGACAACAGCGATATAATGTAGAAAAGTTTTAAGGCACCCCTGTCACTCACCCTGTCCCAAACAATCAACACGCGTGCAGATTAAACGCACACAAGCACACAACTGTCTATTCTTATTCCCACCTGGGATCTTCACGTGGTGTCCTCAGATGAACCATAAACCCCTACTGGTGGTCTTTCTACACGCCGCATGTTGAACACATAAACACGTTTCAATATCAATTGACGACTGCCTCATATGAGTGTAAAATTTCTGATTTAAAACGCACGAGAGAGCCGAAACGCTGCGAAACCGATAACTCCTTGGTTTATTAACAATAACCCTATTATTCTACTTGTGAAAGATGGATGTAGGTTAGGCTACGATAGTTTTGCCTTGAAAATTAGTGCTTTGAGTTTGAATGGGGCAAGAATAGTTTCACTATGTTTAAATGTGTCGTGAGGTACAGCAATAGATCTTAAATATACGCTCCAAAAGTTCAGCTGATTTTTATCTGATCATATACTTGGATGAGCGCCATATAAGTTCGTGACGTGAACAATTAGTTTACGTTACTGGCATGTGGGCTAATTATCACTCCGACTGAGACCAGTGACGATTCGCCTCTACCTTTGAGGGTGAGCAGAAGAAAATCTACATGGGCAGTCTTTTGTATAGGCACAGAACTGCCCAGTTGTTACTCACTATCGCCTCTTAATTATAGTTGATGATTAGAGCGGAACGTTTGGGAATTCTGTTTGTTATAAGCTGAACACCACTCAAGTTTGCTGACAGCCTTGAAATTCAGATAGACCTTCCGGCAAACTCGTTTGGAAAGAAAGCATTGAAAGTGTTCACGTGGCTGTTCAACGTAATCAGTTGATTCAACTTGACTGAGTAGCCCTGATCATGGCGATATTGATTTGAGTGAAGAGAGATGATACGGGTACTCTCTTCAGAATCGTTGGGCCAACTGAACATCATTCACAGGAGATTAATCCCGAATTCGAATTAATTTGATATAGTCTGGCAATTTGTCAAGCCAGAGAAGAAGTGGTCAACACATTCACCCTACAATAATGTTTTAACAGGCGATGACTTAATTTCGACACCGTTAACAAGAAGTGATAACCTTTTACAAGCAATAATGCAACCAAATTCTAACTTCATAACTCACTACTCAATAGATAACAATCACGCCCCAGGAGGATAGCGTGTTTGAATGATGGAATAGTTCGTGTCATGAGTTACTCAACTCAATAGATTAATAGACCTTTTTACTTGGATCTGTTAAAAGCAAAGTATGAGCGAAATTCCGGTTTTGTTTGATTGTGAGTTATTTCTTTTTAAAATGGCTAAACTGGCATCAGTGGGTTGGAAATCGAATAGTTCAAGGAACAAAACTGGGTCAACTGATGTATTGGTCAATATTGTGTAGACCATATGTTCTCCCTTAGTGAGATTTGTTCGGAACTGATAGCGAAATAAATAACAGGATGGACGCAACCGTGAAACCTCAGAAATGGTTACTTTTTACCACAGACAGTAAATAAAGTGCGCATCTGAATAGGTGATCACTGTAGAAAAGAGGGTCGACACAGAGCTGAACACTGATCACGCAGTCGATCCACCTTATGTGTTCAAAATCCTGTTACCTCATTCTAATCCCAGATTCTCGCGGTTTGTTGAAGCGGTCACAATCAGCTGTTCGTGAACTGGACTCTTCGCTAGACTTCATGACCCGGCTATCGATTGTCCAACCTCCAGTCGTTTGTTATCACCAAACCCAACCATGTTATTGGTACTCGGGAGCCAACACGAAATGTATGCACTTATCAGTTTTCGCGTTTTAACCGTCTTGTTCGTACTTTTTATCAGCACTAGAATGCTTCACTTAAAGAGCACTATAAGGGAGAATGTACTGTTTTAGGTCTGCAAAGATCAACCTTAGTAATATAACCTTAGTAATATAACAGTAAAGTTGCGACTGGGTCGTTTATTGTCGTCAACGGTGAACCGTATGAACAACTAAAAACTGCAGCTAGAAATTTCACAGTCCGGTCGAGCAGAACATGCGACTGCACCCAACAATCGAAAACGGTCAATAAATCAATGAAACATACCATACGGAACTGCTGGTGTATCTGTATGTTTGATATACATATAGGCTTAGCGTTTAGTTTAATAAATTTTAATCCGAGTCGCGTTATAGCTTTTATTTCCCGCAAGGGGGCTGTTTAACGTGATTGAGGCTTATTGGGGCCTAGCAGTACAGTCTAAATAATCATTAGATAGTGACACTGTCAGTAACTTGCATCGTCTCAACTTAGCCGGATTCACTGACAGCCTCTTCAGCATTTCCATTAAGCATCGTATTGGCTTGTTCAGTACACTAACTTAGTAAGTAACCAACTCCATTCTCAGACGCTCAAGGTGAAACACAATCCATTTAATCCATGCCCAATCGACTGCGTTTAAACTGTTCTGCTAATGGTCTTCTTAAAATTTGTGTTTAACTTTAGAGGTAAACCTCTGTTTTATTTCAAACAATTTGTCTGGCGTATTCACGTTAATGCTAACCAAATTTTATTAAGTGGAAGTAGGTCCGTAACTCGGAAGACTGTTCGAATTTTGCATCCTATCCTCAATCTACTCAACAGGCGGAACGCATCCGTCCGTGAAGTTCGACTATTGCTGCATTTTAAGTTGAAAAACCACGTTCTGAAATGTAACCGAATTCGTACCAGTGGTTTCACTTGACTGTTTTAGACACCATTAAGAGACTGCAAACTGGTTTGAAGCCTCTTTGAATGGATCAGCACGATTTGTGAACAGTAGTATATACATGGCACACTTACTTTAACTCTTTAGACAACCACTAGTGTAAAACGTATGTGATACATCCATAATTCGGATAAGTGGATAGCCATGGCTGTTCAAGGCCGATGATGAGTCCGACTCCGCATCTACTTCTGCTACGGTGAGCGATGCAGCGCCAACTAAATTCGTCAATGATTAAATTTGGACTTTTAAGCTAATAAATTCTAGCTTGGGAAAGGTCGCTAGAAAAAGTGCTGTCTGTATGTTCCGGACAGATCCACCCAAAATATTAAATTACACTGAAAGAGGACGACCAGAAAAGGTATCTAAACAAAGCAAGCACAGGGTCTACTGACAGGTATCTTATTTAGCAATAAGTCAGTCAGCATTGGAACAGGAAGCTTGAATTGTCCGTTCCGGCGAGAGTCATTTAAACAGCTGTGGGGATGCCGCCACTAGTAAATCAGTGAAAAATGAACCTGATAATTTTCTTCAACAATGAACAAATGTCATGTTTCGCATCTGATAGGAAGAAGAACAATCTGGGCGTCGTTGAGATTATCTTCGAAATTGAACTGATATGCTTTGACAACAAACTAACCGACAATCACTCAGCAGTAAAAGATGGCGAACAGAATTTCATTGTCATCTGCTGCACCATATCCTCTTGTAGGAGCTGCCTTACAACGAATTGTCTAGCGGTCACATTCCTTCTGTTTATAGTTGGGAATCAACAGCAGATATTAGCGCTATGGCATACATATGATTAGGCTAGAGGTCAAGAAAAGATGATATTTCGACAATCTGTGTTGAACTAGCCTCGGAATTTTTGTCAACGATGAGCTGTTTAGATGGTCACAACAGGTTTCGACCGGGTTTCTCTATGAAACTGCTTTCCGATAAAAGTCCGCTGAAATTTCGTATATGCTTTTCCAACGTAGCTTAATAATTCGTAAAAATTATTAGCCCTTAATACTTCTGAGCCGCAAATCGAAGGAATATGAGAAAATATATTGTGGTTTTTGATGACGCTGACGTTCATATAAGGTTTGGAAGAAACGTAGCTATCCAGCCTTCCTGGTCCACCCAGAATTTGTTGGAGGTATGTCGATGATACGTTGGTGGGTATACGTACAAAAACGAATGATAAATTCATGGAACACATAAACGCCTTCAATCAGCACATCAAATTTACGATTGAGCGCAAATCAGTGGACCATGAAGTGAGTTTTCTAGACTGCAGAATAGGCAGAAGAGCCGACGGTAGACTGGACACTGACGTATGCAAACAGGCCACTAATTCTAATCGGCACCTTTTCTTTAGGTCAAAATAACGAATCGAACAGCTATCCAATTGCGGACCAGTCTCAGTAGGTGGTTCCAAGGTGCTACACTCTCTAGGTCTAAGCAAGGAACGAGGGAGGCCTAAAGCTGAATGGCAAGAAACAGAGCTTATTGACTCATTTTCACTATGATTAGCCATATCTGTTGTGGGACCTGTGGAGTAATTATAAAGAAATGGAGGTCAGGAGGGGCCTGGGAGCTAGATTTGGGAACTAGATATGAAACAATCGGTCATGGTAACATGACAATGTGGAGTTGCCAGAAACTGAGGAGCGAATGCGCCGGTCGTCTCAGATTGCTCGATCACCAGCATGCTTATGGCATGTCATCAACGAAAAGACCGAGAGTGGGTTAGGCACAAGTAAGATCTCTGTTAACACAATTTTTCGTTCCTATCAATCGACGATTCCCGTCGTCTGATGTATCACTCAAATTCCATTTCGGAAACCTGTCATGGTGGACTTTTATGTTGGCTTTTCATTAGCTTCGTTGGTGCATTGTATGAATGTTTCGCTTGTCGACAAAATTTTGACATTTTCTTTTTCTTCGTCATCCTATCCAGCGTACAACAACATGTACTCCAATACCGAACTGCTTCTCGCTTATACTTTCAATATTATTTTGTCCAGCTTAAATCTTACCATTGGAATCTCATTATTTTGTTTCCGAGAGATAAAGGTTTCACTTTCGTACTAGCCTACCATCTGGCTAAGCAGTGATGAGTAGATGGACAACAAAGACCTTCGTTCACATGCCATCTGACCTTATTCCTTTGGATTTACATCAAATATTTCGCGTATGAGTGGAACCGCAAATGGTGTAGCGCAAACCACTCGAACTGAGTGTCATACGTAAGCATCCAAAATGGATAATGCCAACCGTGTACACGTGGAGAAAGAAGACTGATTAATGGGGTTCAGCTCAGAGACTTCAGTTCAGCAATCTGACCAGGGACGTGACGGGGTGACACCATATGAGAGCTGGCAGGCAGTATACCACCGTCAGTGTATCTACGGAAAGGAGTTATTAACACACAGTGGCCAATACGTACTTGTTTGAGGTAAGGAGGATGGCATATCGTGCCAGGGCGACCCACTAAGTTTGACCTGCTTCGTAGATATTGAGTAGCACAGCAGAAATCCCTAGACACTGAGTGAAGTAATGTGTGCAAACGTGAAAGTGTCATCGGGGCACTATGAAGTGCGGAAAGTGAAGATTCGCGAAATTGTCGAAGGTTGTCATAATTCCAACGAAAAGATCGACACTGAATACATCCCGTAAACGCAGCTGCACTCATTCACCGATACATAACGACTATGGACTAGACCAGAAAGCATAGTGGCTTGGGTAAACGATCAACACAAAAATGACGTGAAATATCATAGAACTTATCGAAGAATATAAAAATGGATACAACAAGGCAAAATAAAAGAATTACAAATATTGTGGTTGTAGGCACGTCAGTGATTACAGCACGCTACCATCTCGGATGGAGTTTCTAACCAACGATTAGAGTGGCATGCGGAATATATGACCAAACCATCGCAAACTGTGCGATCTGGTTGTGTGACCGATTGATTGCACATGTCGAAGGTACTGTAATGCGCGCTGGCTTACGATTGTGTCTTAGGTACATGGTAAATCACAAGATTTATTGCAAAAGGTTAAAAATCTGAAGAGCCAACAGAACATACAAAAAAAGCAGATGGACTCATGAAGCTAGACACACACGCTTCAATGTGGGACATTCGTTTACGTACCTGAGCAGTACCAAATCAGCCACATTAGCGGTGGTCAACCGAGGTACCAAACGCGACGTGACAAAGTCTACAGGAGGAACGTCCAATTGCGAATTACCGGGAGCGCCGGGCACAGTCGAGTCGGTTGCTTTAACTGTCTGGAGTTTAGCCGCACCAGCAGTAACGACAGAAGTACCGGTAGCAGATGACTTTGTACGGGATGTGCGGGAACGTCTGGAGCTTACAATCTGCACATCATCCTCGTCATCATCATCATCGTCATCAAAACGTAGGGCAGCCTCAGCCTATGATACACGGAGTATGAAGAGAGGACAAGCAACCTCGTAAGCTGAAATGAAAAAACGAGTTTACTACTGTCTAGCGGTTGACAGGAAATGAAGCAGAATGACACGTGATGTCCAGTAGACTGTGTGCGCGGAGTAGATTACACTCTATTGTACGTGAACAGTTTTCATATCAAACAAATGCGTGCAAAAAGCATTTATGCTTGCTTGATATTTGTTCCTGTTCAACTGTGTTGTGGGAGACCATTTAGATATCGTTCTGTAGCAACCTTCATTTGAAGTAATGTTCTTAAACAACTCCCTTCTCAACGGAGCGTAAAGAGAAGAGGGCGTCAACCGCCACGAACGAACTGGTTTTGTGCGTTGGTGTTGCTGACTAGTTTGTCTGTTAGTTCAGTTTTTCCCGTTGGGTAATCATTCGGCCAATTAATTTTGAACGGGATGTGCATAGAACCTTGACTCTGAATGCTTCTTTATAACAGATGAAAGCGATCCAATTCAGACAGGTCGACCGTGGTGTTGCAGAGAGTATAGGAATTATTCAACATGTGTGAAATGAGCATAGGGTACAACCTAATGAAGTTCAGACCAGATCAGTTGGCAATACCTCGTCATACAACACGCATGATGATCTCGTCAAATTCTACGCAGCCATGGCAAACATCCATTAGTATACTTACTTTTTCTAGTTATGCAGTCTTAGTGCAAACAGTGACTGGAACAACAGTAGCGAAAATAGTAATGGGGAATTAGCCCAGCCATGCGGATGAGGACTCGTTTAAATTGATATATGGAAGTCAAAACAACCTTGAAATAGCATCATTAGGGAATAGTGATGCGTCCGATTATACCGTATATATACACAATCGCAATAGGAAGCGTACGGTTATCTAATTTCGCTCCAAGACATTCACCGTTAGACGAAACGACCATAAAACATTGAGTAATCTTTTCTGGACTGGCTTCATAAACCTCTTTAAGAGTGAACTCACACGACTGTTTAAGCCTATGACTCCTTTAATGGAAAATGTTAGTCAAGCAGATCTTGTTAACATGTACAAGTTGATATGTAGGCAGTGAAACTGTTTCCTGGTGCTGCTTTTGTGCCAATGCAACTTCATTCCTCAACAAGCTAAACGACTTTCAAAACCTTTGTACTCACCAAAACCCACTTACGGTAGGCATCACAGAGATCTATTGAAAGGAGGAAACGCGGAACAGCGAACTGCCCATCCCTAGTAATGATAGTATTTCGTGGTGATATGGAAATCGGCAAAGGAGATGGTTAACTCTTTGGTTTGATCGCACCCGAAGACCACAGGTGAATGTGACATGGTGCCGCTGGATCTTTTTGAACTAGCCCACCAAACAGTTAAAGTTAATCAAAGTGCCACATGCTTGAGTGGGATGATCTACATACCACGTCCTGCGTAGAAGGATGCCTAACGCTCTATACAGAATAATATCCTTATCTTATCCGGAGCTAGGTTCCATGAGCCATTTAACTGACAGTGCAACACCTGCTGGGGAGTTATTCAAAGCCGGAATGGAAGCCAGTCTATCAGTGCATGTGCACGGTCAAGTGAGTGAGCCAGGAAACATCCTCTTTTAACTATACTCTTACCAACAAAGTTTAAGTCGCGGGCAATCCGAAAGATACAGTTCCGTTAGATCACTGCGATCACGAGCCAATCGAATTTAGCTGTTCACACGGAACTAGACGACATATTCCCCAAAATGTGGATCGATATATTTATTACATGAACTTCGCAGCGATGAGAGCACAGCTCATCAAGGATGTATGGTGTAGTTCCGTCACCACACTCAGTCTAGATCACTACTGGCAGGTCATCGTTGAAATTCCCGATGCTGTTAACAACCACGTTCCAGTAGTGTCTTGGATTTTATTCATTTACCCATTCATAACAGCAATGCATCCGAGAAGGAGGTATTATGACTAGGGCCTCCGCTCAGCGACTTAATAAGCAACTGAGACGACTGATCATATCGAAACGTTCAGTGCGGGGCGGGTACCAAATGAAGTAGACTGAAATTGCTCTTGCAGATTACGTCATTCCGTGCAATCGCACCAAAGCTGCAATACCAGGGGGTCAGTTTTGTTATCAACACCGTCTTGCTCAATGGTTGAGTGTGAATCCTAAGCCTTTCTACAACGAATTCGCAACGCACGCGAGGAGTAAGACTGGCATTTCATAACTTCAAATCTCTGTTGAATTTATCAGTACATACGAGGTGGCCAACGCTTTGGGGTAAGCAGTGCGCAAATACTCACGAGACATTATTGAATTCAGACGGCAAAATAAGTGAACTACCACAAATCGCACCCTCAAAAATCCGAATCAAACTTAGAGAACTCGCTAACCGACAAATCAACAGACCCAGATGTGGCATTCCCCGCCGTCTTGAAAAACTGTTCGACTGAATCAACAGAGCCACCTGCAGTACCGTTTAACCGTTCTTTGTCAACAGGTCATCTACCGAAAGTCTGGAACCACCTCACAATCATAACTATCTTCGAAAGCGGATGCAGAAGTGATATAGCAAACCATCAACCAACAGCGATGCTTTCAACGGTCCCTGGGTCAAAGTGGCCGTCCTCGATTTTACTATCAAGGTGCAACATCCGTGAGGGATATTCACAAGTTCCAACGCTACCCATCACCAGCGACTTTTGGACAAGGACTGATGACAAAGGATTGAATACTGATGTGATCCACCCCGATTCTTCTTAAACACTTGATAAGTTGATCTTTTCATCCTGTAACGGCAACTCCAGTCAGATCCCCGACCGGCCCTTACTAAGGTGGTTTGAGGAGTAGCTGGCCGATCGTAGGTTCAACGTTAGGGTGGACAGATAATGGTCAGAGCGATTCCCTGTCAACAATGGCATCCACTACAGGACCCCTTGTTACTTATTCCCTTCGTTCTTAAACTGCTCAGCACAAACAAATCCCTAATACTGCTCTGAACCAACGACACAAAGCTCTGGCGAGCTGTATGGTCCGGATGAAGTGGTAAACATGTAACGCCATGTGAACTGTTTAAAGCGAAGTTCAGTGAAAACAGACGATTGCCTAACGTCAACAAATGAGAAGTCATGCATGTTCGCCATCAAAATTCTGCTAGCTACCGTAGAAACATTACAATATTCATACCAAAATGTGAACAAGACCAAGGGACCCTGGTGACAAACAGGTAATCCCCCTAAAAACCATGGTTAAAATGGCAGTTTACCTCGTAGGAAAAATTTGTGGGGCACTCCATCATGAAGTCTTCCCCAATATGTTCGCCTCCACAGTCTGCCCACACAGACCTGTTGTCCTTAGCTCGATAAAAATATGGCATTTATGAAAAACGTTCAAAGACGAGCCACTAGAAAAATTATGGGGCTCGAAAAGCCCAGATATCCAGAGGCGAATAAGATTAGGTCAACCCCCAGTGCCCTATGCATAGCTTAAGAGTGACCTGGTTTCCACCTACAAAATAATTAACACCCGAGGTCATCCACTCGCAAATCTGTCATTAAACAAGAATGGAAGCCCAATGGGTCATTCGTCAAAACTGTATTGTGTAATGGATAGGTTGTTTTGCAAACAGAACCGATTCACAGTTAGGGACTGTTCATAATGGAGCACTGCCCAACTCTACAGGAGGAACAACCTACATTGCAATAAGCCTAGCAACTTTCCTGGCCCATTCCCAGGGGACAGAAAATGTGTACACCTGAGAGAACCTTGACTCAGTATGTTCGATGGCGATTTCATTGCACGCCAAGAGCTCCATTGAAATTTCCTTCTATTCACCTTATGTTGACACCCATAAACCGTCCGACGCACGCTTCCACGACGAACACAGAGTGAGAAAGGTACAAGCAAATATCTTTATCCCACCTGTAACGGCTCCAAAGCCCATACAAAAAGTGGTTGAGCGGTTTTGTGAAACATAACATGCAAATATGATTAAACATTTTTAGGCTCGGCGACCTACGAACAGGTCCTGACGAATATACAAGTAGTGAACAGTCCAAGAAATTGATGGTCATAAACTGAACATCACTCAAAACTGTTCGCGAATCTCGCACACGGATAGTTAATCGGATAAACCCTACTTTAAGTTCATGACACGGGAAACTGACCTCGGCGAGAGAAAATTTGCCGGAGGCAGCTACTCTAGGGTCTGTCAGTGAGGTAGGCCCGCCAGACGTGGATTGGTTACCCATGATGGACGTTTTGACCACTCGCACAGACTCATTTGCACCAGGGTCTTGCTTACTCAAAGTACCCGATGCACTTTGTGGTATCGTGGCCGCAGTGCTTGATTCAGCGACCGTACACGGTGACGGTGCGGAGATGAGTGACGGGGCTGGTGGGCCCACACGGCCAGGTAATCGACGCATGTCCACATCTCCGTGGTCCACAATGTCAGTAGTCGGTGTCTCGATGGTTGAACTACCGTACACTTGAGGATGACGCAGCTCCGTGTGACGCTGGAGAGCTTCCATGACCTAAGCCGAGTGTAGAAAACGGCGGACGTTTGATTGTAAGCCCAAAAGTAGGAATACAAGATCAGACATAGAGGCAGGAACGAAATAAACCTGAATGTTAGTACTGAGAACTCCGAAGCAATGTTTTAAGACTACCGCCCAAACGTCGATTGAAATGCACTCAAGACACGTTTATAGAGATTTGTTTAAAAAACTGGAAACAAAATGGTCCACTCGGCACAGGCGTCTGACAGGGTAGCTAACGAATTAGACAAGACAATCAAACACCTAGTATCAGTCATCAGAGAAGCAAGGTCCACACAATAAAGTTATGAGTATATGTTTAATATACTACAACCAGCTATACTACAATAGCAAAAATGACCGAAAACCATTGAGGAGACTACAAAGGAAAAATCGGAGAATGCAAAACGATTAGTGATTTAAAAATGAAAACATCGTGAACCCTAACATGAACATCATTTGCCACGCTTCGTCGTTACTTCCAAAAACACTGCCCAAAAAAGTGTTCAATGTCCTTCGGATTCCAGCTAAGCAGCTAAGAATGTCAGACTGAAGCAAGCACTCACATCTCAAACCTAGTTCATGATCAGATGGATGTCCTTAGATTGTTTCTTTTTGTCCAGTTACATTATCCCGTGTGTGTACAAGTCAAACTCGCCGGTTTTAAGGCAAGCAAAAGATAGGCATTATTATCACGTAAACATCTTTTGTGTCCTACGATACGAGGAAGCCAAGGTAGCCGTACACAGTAGACAGGTACCGATGCTTGTCACGAAGGTAAGGCACGGAATTTTAATGACCCTTAAGGTGATTAGCCATCTAGTTTACGTGGATGACGGTTTCACGTGGTGCTTCTACGTATGTTAACCACACTGTAGGGCTGATTTATCTGCAAAGAATGCGTTTCAAGCCCATGAGCAGATAAAAGATATTTCTACAGATCCACACAGCTTAGCTGTGAACAAGGAAGTGCTGGGTTAAAAGAGATACCCCTGAGCAAACAGCACTCAGGTAACCCAAGAGTTGACCGCGACCTCCGGGGCACTATCATGTATTGTTGAAAAAGTTGGTAGTATTCAAAATTCTACGTTACTCTGGATACAAAGCAGGGCATAGCGGTCACCAGAGTGTCTTTCCCACTGTGCCTGAAGTTTAGGCAAGCCTCTCGTTGCTAAGTGAATCGGACTCTTGAACAACCGGGCCCCGCGTAGGGTACCCAAGAGAGCCTTGTTTCCCGTCAAATCACAGACTAGGGCGGAGTAATTTAAACCCATATTCTACGGTCTAAAAAATTATATTTTCCCTGACAATGACGTTGCAAACTTTCGCCCGACATCGCCATCCAACCTTAAAAACTTTCCTGTATCTAAAGGCGGTAATAGTTTTCCAGGGCTAAGACAAATGACAAACATTGGCGTTTATAATACTCCTGCACACCGACAAAGAGGTCAGTAAGTTGTTCCAACAAGAAGTCTCACGAGTCTGAAGCCTGATGGGTCATGTGCCTCTGAGAAACAACAATTCTTGTAGTCATATACACTTGAGGTAACCTTCAGATAACAACCTATTCGAGGTTTGTCTCTCCACATCTAGATCGATGTCGAAGTTTGGCCTAATGGTCCAGCTTCGAATGCGCAACAAACCTTGCTCGACTGAACACTGCTAAATTCTAGTCCATGTGCTGTTGGGTTTAGCACAACGGTTGGTACGTCAGTGGAAATTGAGAGCGCCGTCACCTATCCCATGAAGCAAATCAAATGCTAGGACAACAGCCCACTAGTGATCGGTTTGACTCTTCAACTTGGTTATCTTGCTCCAGAGACAAAGTGGGCAAGTGGTACGTTTAGTGTCCGAACAAAATACATTAACAGCGGCGAGACAACTTTAAATATGTGCGCACCTTAGGATCTCAATCTACCGAGCACATCATCAGCATAATCATCACTAATACGTAACTGCCACACAACCATGAAGAAAAACCAAACCATCATCAGCGAGACAGCTTCCTTACGGCTTTCACTGCCCCGCGTCATTAAATGCACTCACTTCACTGACAACTCGGACAAACAACGACAACATTCACGCCATTGAGCTCGATTAGCCGCAATCTAACCTAGAATCACCAGCCACTGACTCCGTGAGTCGCGAGAACCCCAGCCCGGGGGAAGAACACGACCAACAGTGGCCAACCCCTTCGTGAACGACTTCATTTCCCTACGTCAAGTCAGTATCTATCAACCTCGCACCTTGCACCAGTCGGTCGCAGTGTCGGCGAACAGTGCTCGGTGTGGAAGACGACTAGCTGGCATCCTTAATACATGACCTAACCATCTAAGCCTGTGCAAACGTAAAGATTGGACAAAAGAACTCGTTTGGCAATCACTACCAAACACCCGCTTCCTAACTTCCTCGTTACTTACACGCTGGTGCCACCCGATACCAGCGACTGAACGCAAACAGTGGTGGTCAAATACATGAAGACGGTTCACCTCTTCTATTCTGAGCGGCCAGGTTTCGCTGCCGTAAAGTAAGACGGCCCTCACCGTTGTCTTATATACACGACCTTTAAGCTTCAGA
>QNGE01001610.1:78387-151231 GCA_008508345.1 Paragonimus westermani
CACCACGTCAAGGTGCAGTCTCACCGTGACGGACCTACCGAGAGCCGTGTTTCAACAAGAGGAAGCGTTGTGTCGCACAGAGTGTGCTCGAATAGAACAGTCGTATAAGCGAATCGACACTTCGCCAGTGCGTATATCAGAAATCTGTACAGAAATGACCAATTGATCAAACAACAAAAGGCAATTAACGATAGGCAAGTTACGTATCTAGAACAGCAACAGGGTGTCGGTTGCACTGTTTACTGTTCATCAATATCTATAATGATTACAAGAATTCACGATGTGAATATGGATATTTGCTTTGCCGAGCCATTTGAAGTAACTGGACAGGCGTCATTTGTCAGGTTCAAGACTTCGTGGGTATCTACACGTCTGGTTGAAACGTAACCCGGCATGACAGCTTGCAAAAGTCGATGAGGTGCATATACTCATCCAAACGCTCTAATTTCACCATTAATCGTATTTATAGCCTCCTTCTTCCAAGTTCATTCTAGTTGATTGAGAAAAACGACACAACCAGACCTAACTGATTAACACTGGATGTATACGTGCCGCGATGCCAATTTCCAAAACCCATCGAAGTAGGGTTCGTTCAAAGAAATATATAACGTTGATATCCGAAGTCTGACAGTGATCAAATTCGTGTTAATTGAAGATAGTATATCACATATTCGAAGCTAAACATCAAAACTTACTGCCTAAAAAGCTCTACTGATGAAAGAGGGACTGACTGGCGGAGCATCCCAAACCACACGAACGATTGTGACCGTCCATAAGCCTTACTCACCCATGGTTGTTAACGTGTAATCAGACCTGAGTGCCGCCTGGATTAGTGCCAAAAATCTAGCCATACAATAACCAGTCAGATGATACACATTACGCACAACTTACCTCGCTTTGTGTCGCGCCCAGATCAGTAAGAAGAATAGTAATTCGACCTTGGTAGTCTGCGACAGCCGCAGGGTGTCGTAGCAATTGTAGTAGACCTGACTTTAATTTCTTGCGAACTGCACTCACTTGCAAGTCAGAAAAATGGGGAGGCAAGGTAACTAGGAATGGAAGAAAAAACGGAAGAGAACAACTATTACACAAACGGGCAGATACCTGGAGAAACATATTTAAAAGACATGGAGCAAACCTCGATAAACTCAACAGTATCAAAAACAGATGATAAGCACGCTGTCACGGTTTTTTTGGTCGGTAGAATGTTTGTGATTTGCCTATTGAATGTCGAGTACGCTGAATCAAATAACAGGTGCGAAGCTCTTGGCTGGAATGAGCGTTCACAGGTAATCGGTTAAAAGGTGGTGGAAACGATAGAATCAAGCTGATTTTCACAAAGCTACCATTCACAAGAAACACTCAAACGCAGTGAAAAGCATAAGTGAAAGATCACCATTTTCTTTTGGATTTGGTAAGGAAAACTTAATGCGATCTAGAGAAGGCACAGACTATGGACAGCAGAACAGGCCTTGCGTGAAGTTTGAATGCAAAAATAAAACAAGTCTGTTCGAAGAACAAAAAATTACTGGGATGTAATGAGGCAGCTGATTGCAAACAGGTTCCCTCTAAGACAAAATAGTTGGCAATATTATAATATGGTCCATGCAACCCAACATAGAAGGGACTAACTTGTTTTAATGAAAACTCATTCCCAAAACAGACAATACAGCCTTCCTGATAACCGGAATTATTGTTACCAAAGAATGTTTCAATAGTTTGGCGAACGTCCTACTGTAGCATATGATGTAGTACTATGTCATCAACGGCGTCACGGATATACGTATGACAAACAAAAATCTGAGAATGATGGCGTCAATATTTGACTTATCAAGCTGGTCACGTTCAGAAAAGTGACACTGCAGCGATTGGAATGTATTGCCGAACACTATGACACTGCCATGAAGCCCAGTCGAAATGCGATCAGACATCACAGAGAAGACACACGATCCGTGGGTTCATTCATTCATTTATAACGGCAATGGGCCTCACCAGAAGGTTCCATGATTGGAGCCCACAGTCACCGCAACAGTGACACGTAACAGGGCATACGGGTAAACGGGTGGGCTAGCCCAACACCACCAGGCGCGTTCCCAGGCTACGGATGGGGTATCGGCCCTCCACATGAGGGCTAACTGCGAAATAAATGTGGTTCTACCAGTGAATAAGCAATCGTAGGCGATGAGCAGTAGTAGTACCAAAGCGTGATGAATTCACGGCTGACAGCCATACAACGTCAAATTGGCATTTTCATGGTATCATGACGTGGCGTACGTTGCCTCACCAAAAGAGGGTTCCATGGGCTCCAGGACAACACGACTTCCGTCCAGTGCACTGCCCGTAAGGTGCGCGGACATCTCCAGTCCCCACCAACCATCCACAAATCCTGAGGATGACGCACGAATAACCGTTACAGTCACCGGTCTCAACGGGCACGTTGGTTGGGCAGGGTACTTTAAGTGCCCGAACCCCATTCAAAAGGCACAGGAATCAACTTAATCTCAAGTCCCTGGCAACGGGAAGAATGCGCCTCAACAACTCTGTCGGTCTTGGATTCCCAGGCTGGACAGATATGAGACACCAGATCCGCCTTCGTTATAGAATCTTCGAGCCAGTACGCCGTTTCTGTCGCAAACTTCATGCAGGGTATATTGGACATCGTGGACAGATGGATTTCAATAGGAAGGCGTGTAAACCGATTCCTCACTGGTCACCAGCCTGCAACCTAATGCGATCTCCGAGAATCGCACGCAGCTTTGCGAGTTAGGTTTCTTTTAAACGAAAGGATTTAGGTGGGGTGTTTCATGTTAACTCCTACCTTCGGTCTGACCAACAGAGAAGTAATTTATCTCCACAAATATGAACTTATGAACGAATATCAAATACGAATTTAACCAAATGCTCCACTCGTAAATCTCTGACCGAGGTGACCGCTAAGCATTACGAAGACAGATGTGAGCGAGGTAACCGGCGAAGCCAATGGTGAGCCTATTCTTAGTGCGCAACGACGCTTAGGACACACGGCTGAACACTTCCAACAGCAGTCCACCTGCTCCCCACCAACCCCACACCCACCTCCCGCGCCATTGACTACGCCCAAGGGCTCTCGGCGTCCGTGAGAACGTTTACACTTTCCCGCCCTCGAAAACAGAAGTCTCGCACGACAACGAGTTCCTGAAACGCTACAAGACACCCTATTCAGCCGAAATCCCTTGTTACCTTTTTTATAGATAATTTAGTGTATCGAGAAACGCAGCATACGCCCCCACAGACTAGTCCGGACGCAGTCAAAGATGATTTTTCATCATCGTCTCGCCAACCTTCTGAACATCGCGAGGCCTATAGATATTGTTGTACTGGTTTAAGATCTGAACATTCAAGTAGGCAGGCTAAACACTGACGACCGTGACTTAGGCGGTGAACACTCTTACGGCAACCATCCGATAAACAACGATCAATGCTTGTTGCGGCCCTGTGCTAATAAATTTCTGTTTCCAGCAGGTGACAATTTTCGAAGTGATGAACGTCAGCGTGCCACCTGGCAATCCCCGTCGCCGAGTCAATAAGGGACATAGACTGGCCACGTCACCGTCAGCTATCGGTGGCAGGGCTATTTCCAAGACCGTGAGTCAATCTGGACCGTTTGTGTGGATTCCCTTCATACGTTAGTATGTGCCTAGTTCGCTCTGAGCTTTGGTGAGAGGTAACTTCGTTGTCAACTACAACTTGATGTATCTGGACGAGCGACGATACAAACGCTCTACACTTACCAGCACGCGCCTGCCTCTAGTTTAGGTTCCCACTCACCATTGGGCCCATATACGGTATGCGATGTATAAGTGTGGTACTACTGCTCGTGCAGCTGCCAACTGCTGGGTCTCTGTGCGATCATTGGGACGTCTTGACGCTCACCGGAATATGCCATCCGGCAACTTCGAGAGGATCTCGAGATATAGTGGACATAACGCGCTATCGGGATGGAACCAGCCGCTGCTACCAAGAACTCCCGAAAGCCTTTCCATCTTATCCGAGCAACGGGTAGTAGAAAGCGAGGTAATGGGCGAAGCCAATGGTGGGCCTGTTCGTAATCCACAGTGACGCTTAGGACACCAGGGTGGACACTTCCAACAGCAGTTCAACTGCTCCCCACCAACCCCCGCCCCCCCACCCCGCGCCACTGACTACGCCCAAGGGCTCTCTGCGTCCATGAGACCGTTTACACTTTTCTGCCCTCGAAAACAGAAGTCTCGCATGACAACAAGTTCCTGAAACGCTACAAGACACCCGGTTCAGACGAACTCACTTCTGATCTTTTTATAGATAGGGGTCTAGCTTTAATTAAAGAGCTGACGGTTTTGCACCAGGAACCCTGGATCAGTGAAATTAGTCCAAATGCCTGGGGTCTGGTTAACAAAATCCCCTTTTTTAAAAGGGGTTCGCACACTTCATGTGCAAATCACAGAGGTATTAGAGCGGTGCGTATTGCATCGAAGTTGCTGGCAGCCATTGTACTTCGCACACTAAGCGAAACGCGCGAACAGCACGTCCGTGAAGTGCAAGCTGAGTTGCAACCTGGCCGTGAGTGCATCGATCTTCACACTCCATCAGATGCTTGAACCCCGCCATTCATATATAGAAGCCCGACAGTTGCTCTTTCTGGACACCAGAGGGGCCATCGATTCAGTTGACAGGGTTGCAATCATGGACTGTCTATCGCTAAAAGAAATATCAGTGTGTGAACACCGTGGAAGTAAGTTAGTCATATCTCGGACAGGGTTGGGGATTATGACAGCGTATCGCCTACCTTTAACACCCCAAGTAGAGTGCAACAACGTTGTCCACCCTCCCTCTTCCTATCCAACTTTGTAGTAGACGAGATCCCAGAGTGTGAGCTGATAGACTGTGAATATGATGATGTGGAACTGCTCTAAGGGGATGATCTTGAGATGCAGAGTATGCAAACGACATCGCCCTAACCTGCGAGAGTTTACAGGGAGCTCCAAAAGTCTTAACAGATTGGAGGCTTTAGTTCGTCAGTTTGGTGTGGCCTTTGTACCCCAAGGACGAAAGTGGTTGAGCATATGATAACGCGGTCTTGTCTAATGTGAGGTCATTGGTGCAGTGATCAACACGGTTGCCTCACCAAAGCGTGGCCGCAGTTTTAATGCAGGCCGTGGCAAGGATATGCACTACTGACAAGCCCTAATGAGAGCGGAACTCCGGTCAAGTGTTTGTTTTCGATAGAGGCTGGCAGGAAAGTCTGTCTGAATGCGAAGGGTGCGATCAAATATGAGTGACGTTCAACTTGAAATCAACCGAATTCCGACTACTCGACATAGTATGACCAGTAAGTAACTTGGACGTAATAGGTAAGCTGACACCTCTGCGGCTGTCACATAGACCTGAGACCACTTTATGCAAACGATAAATATTGTCGATAGGCACCAAGTATGAGGTACCTCATCAGTTTCGCGAACCGTCTGAAGGAGTTTTGTCAGACAGCTGAAAACACCGGTGGTGTTCGTCGCTCGGGTTGAGGATTAAGATATTGTGATATTCGCCCAACTTGGCATTTAGGTTACAAGCGTTCCATCACCAAATGAGGTGACATCATCAGTGCGTAGATGTTTCAGCGTATGTTTGAGCGCGGGATTTGGGGTTTGGAGTTTTATCAACCCTGGTACCAGCTTCTCTCCACTATCCATGAAAACAGGAGGGACATCTGGTTCGGCAGACCAGTTATGCTTCAATAACTCAGACCCTAACCGGAGTGCTGCCTGGAACGCATTAACTGATTATTCGGCTCTTGTCGCTTACACGGCTTGGTTGAGGCCAGCTGGACTGTTTCTTCGAATGTTCACCTCGTCTGTTAAGTCCGCGCCACTGACTGTTCTCACCCACACCGACTTTACGGCCAACACAACTGATTCATTGAAAACAGCTTTCTACCACTCCCAGATAGGAACGCTCATTCCAACTCTTTTGATTGCTCCATCAAGTAATGATCACGGTCTTTGCGTGAGCTTTTAGTCAGCTTGTACTTAGATTCTCATCGTTTTTCTTTATAATCCAAGTCAGATGGAACGTAACTGGTAAATTTTTTCACCAATACCTTCTGATAAATGTTCCATACACTCTTTTCATTCAAACGCCAGCTAATTACCTCGGATTTAGAGGCGTATGACATTTGGGCAAATGAGAAAAACGAAGCGGGCATACAGTCGCATGATCTGTCTCCAGGTGGTCTGTAGGAACGTGGCTCGATCTGTAGCTGACTGCTATGGGGTCGGGCTTTGTCCCAGGCTTCAATGCACGCGAAGGTTTTCATGTGACAAAATGTTTTCTCCTGTGCTGAAATGTGATACACTAGATATGGAGAGCGTAAGATGCGCAGTTGCAACACCACTGTTAGTGCGCTGTGCCAGAGCACCAAATATGACACCCAGCCGATTCTGCATGACGACGACTAACATGAACTTTCAATTCCCAAGTTAATATGTTGGTGCCAGCGTCTAGTCTGCTGTGAAAAGTCGATGGACCGTCATGGAACGTGTGCTTGGTAGCATCCAAACGGCGGTCCGTTGGAGCATACGTTGATATGACGAATGTACGACTTTTTTCTGAATGACGTTGACAGACATTAATTGATGTATTGAGTGTGACAGCACATAAGCGACTGTTCACTGGGATCCATTCGAACAGGCAGTCCCGATTCGGAACTCAGCGCGATTCCCACTTTAGCTTGACCACGAGAATCAAGTTCGGTGTCACCAGAGACCCCAAGGGAGAAGCGCACAGCATGATAGTTATCTAAAGATGAGCCAAATTGTGTAAAGGTGCTAGATTCGTACATTCGCGTCTAAAAGACACAACACGCATCAAGCCTCACGCTTGAGATCACTGGCTAAAAAGTAGCTTTCTGGCGAGCTCGGCTGAGTGTGCGGATAATGAAGGCGCCAGTTTATCAAACGACCGATCAGTGCGGAGTAATCCTACAGTGCTAGCCGTAAATTGTTTGAAAATGACTCGAGCTATCAGCAGGACCCATGTATGTTCCAATGCAATTTACACTAAACCTTCAACTCCTTCAGAAACATATTAACGGCCTTGTTGGCGAAAGCAGCTTCAGGCAGACAGGCACGAATTCGACAAAAGCTGCATAGGTCATTCCCAAAAGGTCCATTTTAACGGTCGGAATTCTCCTGATAAACGACACTCCTTTGATTCCCATAGTTTACGTATAACCCTCACAAATTTTGTGTAAACTTGTAAACTTAGTGGAAACTAACGGAAATATCCTCGAAAAGGTGGAATAGTAAACAACGCACACAGCTGAATGCATCTAGCTTACCATGTACGGTCTCAAATGCTTGCACAACACGATCTGTGAACTGGGGGCGTTGTCTTGCGATTGTCACCAAAGTATCCATCACAGCCTCCAAGATCGCACAGCTGATGGGGCCGGTAGTGGAAGACGACTTTCCCCGGACGGGCCAATCCAGCAGTCCCGTAAATAAACGTTCAGCTTCTTCGCTTAGTCGACGAGGACGCACAAGACAAACACCAGGTAATAAAGTAGCTGAGGATGCGGCTGTGCTCGCTTCGAGTACCGCTTGTAATTGGGCGTTTGTCATATCGGGGATTTGGTCCAGAGAGATATCACCTTCGTTCGCACGGGAAATATCCGAATTTGGTAGACGCCGGGAATGCAACACGATGATGGACTATAAAAGCAGGCAAGTGAAAATAAAAAACGAGGAAAATGGTGGGGGCCGGAAGATTATTTTTCATCATGGAATCTTCACTTGTTAGATGAGAAACGCAACACACTGCTGCATATGTGCTAAGTAACCCAGGCCAAAGTTGATGGAAATCGAGAAATCGCGTGCAGACACCGCGTCGTTACTGATTAAAAACCCCGAGTTTTAGCATGAGAACAGTAATAAACGTTTAGAGGGCAAGGATTCAGAAGTAAACACTATGGATTAGTAAAAACCGGTCATACACAGGAATCAAGTTTCACTTCACAGGGCGTTTCCTACCGTGCAACATAAAAAAAATCACACGTCTGCTACCCAGACAGCCAGGACCCGAACCCATGAACATATAATAAGTAGTGTTTCCAATGATGAGTTATTTCCGATTCATTCACTCGTGGGTCACATAAACTAAAATGGAACTAGTGAAAATGACTCTAAAAGTACCCAAGTAGATGTAGGGAGCCGATGCTGAAATGATCAATCTCAAGAACCATATCGTTTTTAAACTGTCTACAATAACAAGCTAACACCTGAACACCACGGGATGGCAAATCGTTATCAGACAACTTTCACATAGCCTTCATTGCTTCGTCACATCGATTGGCCCTACCGCCCTGATAACAGTCAGAAGACGGTGGTATTAACAAGAAAATGTCTTATGACATGACCCGAAAGTTTGCCTATGGTTTACGGAAACCAACTGTGTACCGCATTGGGAGTAACTGCAGCCAGGATGAAGTTGATTATAAGTCTTATCGGCGAAATCGTAACTATTATATAAAAAAGCAATTCATCTGACGACAAAGGGGTCGATAGCAGCATGACAGAAAATCAACTGCTTATAGAAAAATGACAAACAAAAGGACAAGATAATAAACGTTCGTCATTACAAACAACAGTTTGAACCACAAGTTCGATGACTGACTTTTGCACTCGTGCCAAAACATGTTCCTCGGCAGTGCGCTAGCAAAAGAGAATGCTGCCGACCTCGTGAAGATTCTGAAGCGCACTGGCTTTGAAAGTAGTAATGAAGGACAAACGGGTTCCAAGCACGACAATAAACACCGCGTTCGCTATACGGCGGCACCAACGAGGTGCGGATGGAAATAGTGGGCTAATGGAAAGAACAACTAAATTACTATGTCAGAATTGTGGTAATGATAAAGTGTGCGACACCGATTAAACGGGAATTTCGTTCCGCAGAACATTAGCCTGGAAAGGTTATCTGTGCCATAAACGCAAGTAGCCAATAAAGGTCGTTATTGGGATGCCAAGTTGCAATGAGTCCAATAAGAGTCCAATAAGAACCTTCTCAAAAGTTATGGAGAACTACCAGGACACTCGGGACGTGATCCGGAAAACTGAGTATGACTACGGTAACTGAGAACAGACAAATTTTGCTGATATTAAACTGCTGTAGCGCCCATTCCGAGTTTTGTTTTGAAAACGTAAGGATCAAAAAACTGAAAGATGAACCTAGAGATCACAATCTGTGGGCACATAATTACTGAAACCACTCAAGGCTATGTACACGGGAACTCTGTCGCCATACGCTTTGGATCAGATCGACGTTGCGTCGATTTGAGGCGAGATCTCACCTTAAACGAGTCCTAATTAATTTAACGTTACCGCAGGGGTTACTGCGTCCGATATTACGACGTGTGCGCATTAAACCCGGAAAACAGTATTTCTGAAAACAATCGGGTATATCTTCATAACAGCTGATAACAAAAAAATTGGTTAGAAACCAATGGAAAGCGTATCTTCAAACGAACTGACAAAAAGCAACCTACACAAATTCCACGATCGAATTATGAAGTGATTTCCAAGTATACGAATCACAATGAACGATCTCAGTGTGTTGGCAATTTCCACTGTTTTAACCAAACGAAATTGCCATTTTTCACTTTAAAATTGATAGTTAGTAAGACAGCCACAGGGCACCTGGTGTATCTGTGCGTGTATACGTGCACGAACATATGAGACGCACGCGTGCGCACACATGCTCTGGCTGTGGTGACATGAAATAGACAACCCCGAAAAGTGACCGTCTCGCATGCACGTTTTTGTTCAGATAAATAGGTTTCTCATGCAATCCGCGTGGTCGATCAGTGCAAGTGGCGCCACCAATTGTCCAGGGTTGATGAGAATGTTTCAGTATCCGCTTACTTATAGCGATCTACTATTTTGGTGGCCTGTAACGGCAGCAGTTACAGTCATCCGCCAAAAACTAGCGGGAAACAGATGGACTGGTAGCATGGTCACCCTCTTGAACCAACTTCTTCTTTTACCGTTCACATGTCTCCACTAAAATAACCTGCTGTCTGCCACAATATTGTGGTTCTCTAGAACCTTAGCACATAAATCCTGTGGTTTGACGTACCGACTTGAGTTCTGTGATAACTTGTCGCTCCGATCCGCTGGTTGATAGGATGTGCATCGGGAACTAACTCATCAGGTCCAATGGAAGCAACTGAATCACTGAGGCAGAAGAAGCTGCCTGCAAGGATAGTTGTCGTTGCCACCAATACCTACCGCCTACTAAATCTACATACGGGATACTTCTTAACACATGACAGACCATCAGCTTTATGAAGAACCGAGCAGGCAAGTAAGTGGACTGAAAAATGGTGAAAACGTTTACTTTTAGAACGACTGGACGTTTAGGTGTTGAGGTCCTTTAATATGGCTAACTGAGTGAATGTATCAGAAGTGTGACTATTTCCCACTTAGCCCACAACCTGACTGTTCTGAGTGTACCAACGCCCAATCGGATGTTACCAGAAAGTGCACAAGGTGGGTGGGAACAAACTGTCGACAATCCCACTCATGTTCTGTTAACACATACTTCAAACCTCTGGCTAATCAGTATTCACTGAAATGATCCCAATTCCACCCGGTCGTTCATTTGTTTATCCACAAACCATCATGAACATGACCAGGTGGTGATGTGGCTCGAAACGTCATTCACCGTAGTGAGGATGAACACCTTATGAGATGGTATTAAAAAAAGGGAGAACAACGGGAATTTGATTACACATGATCAAAGTTAAACAGTGTTGTTGGGTAAAAGACTGCATTCTCTACGACACAAATCCATACCGGACAGTATCACCTGTTCGCATATCCGCTGGGAGCACGTTACGTTTCCAAGCGGAAAAGCAAAAACAATCGTACATGGATGTCCTACATTAGTTCAACCTGAGGTTATCTGTGTTCATGATACCACAGAAAACGCCGATTAAATGCTATCTTTGTTGAAATTTCTTTACCAATAGTGAGGGTTGAGGAGATGGTGCTAGACAGCCCACAATCTGAAGCACACCGCCCCTTCAGCTGGCAGCAACTTTGTGATTTAGAATAATTCGCGTCTAACTCTTTTCTAGGCCTGAGCAGGCTCACAAATTTCTAGTCAACCAGCGAAACTTTTGTATGTTAATACACACTGAACGGTGTAGCGCCGATTGGTCTGTTGATCGATTTCTGTTTTCGTAGAAACCGACTGTAGACATTACTTGAAAATGACGGTGGTAGCGACGGTGATGGCGACGCAGTTGTCACAAGCTGCAAATCCTTGACCAGACAGTACACCCCACTTAGGGAAGTTAACAGCACTGTAATAAAAGAGGAATAGTCCTCGTGGAACCTTAGCGGTGGCCATGAAGAAATGTCTATTTTGACAGTGCTTCCAAAACAAAGTTGACTGATCCAATGTATCGCGGTCAAATAGATCGGACCTTGCGAAACTGAAATCTCCCGTCTTACCTCCGAAATTCCACAGAAAAATTGTAGCTGAACTCCACTGAAAGTGCTCTTTGCTTGGGGACATACCGTATCCTCAAAAGAGAAAGCATAAAATTTAAATGTGAACCCAACAGTGCTCTAGGTGATTGAGGGTGTGGTTAGTTTTAATTCATAAACTTGTTCACAGAACAATGAAGTGACTTATTCGGGCAGGCCGAAAATAAAAGAACGAACATGTTTCAAACGCACTGATCACAGTTAAATAAGCGACCTCGTCGAACAACCCTCTGCAAACCCACAGTGACATGCACGTGACAGATTTACAGACAGATAATACCACGTTACGTTGACAACTGAGTAATCGCGTGGCACGGTAACGTAAACGGCGACCTTCTAAGACAGGGCCCCTGGTGGTCCCTTGGTAACGAAGTCAACTTGTCAGTCTCACGGTTGCAGATTCTGGTTGCCACAGTGTAAGTTTGGGCAGACCTACAGTGCTTAATCAGCGTGCGATTTGATACGGCACATGGTGGTGTAGAAGCTAGAAAATGGGACACAAAAACTTAATAAACCATAAGTAGTTCGGAATATTAGAAAACATGTTGAAACATTCACGCAAATTATGTGAACTTTACACTGAAGTTTAGTCTGTCACTGTTGGCTTTTGTTAACACCTGGGCTGGGGCATTATGGTTAACGAATGGCAAGCATTCATCTCAACTAATATGAAAACATGTAAAACAATCTAGACCCTGAAAAATGAACGAAAATATTCGAGAACCAAAATCACAATGCTGAGTTTTGAACGAAAAGACGGTCATTATGATTAAGTTTCTGTGATCCCGATGATTCATTTCATGCGAAAGAAGATTTAGAATGATTCAGAACAGTGGATTCCAACTACGGTCCTCAACTGGTATTGATCTGTGTTACTGTGATGGATGAAAGATCACCCAGTGTTTGGTTCTTAATGCATTAGCACATAAACTTCGAATTTAAACTGCTTCGGCCTTTCAGATCGCGAAATTAATCGAAAACAAAGAAGTCAGTACAACTGGTGATCAAAAAAGACGTTTGAATGAGCAAGTACACACTTTACGTGTGCAAAATACATGATACAAGCAGGCATTAGGGTGTGATTGCAACCTACCTCAATCAGACTGATGACTGCCGTGCGAGCATTATCGTTCAACGTGATTGGGCGCAAAAATCCGAACGCAGGCTGGCCAGGAACAGCGTGCGGCAGCATGAGCCGGATGATTTCGTCCTTCAGACTAGACACACTGCGAAAAGTCTCTAGTGCGATATCTGCGGCTGAATCGGCCGGTATGCCTGTCGAACTGACGATTGTTACGCCTGACTCCACAATGCCGACCTTCACAGCCCGTGTGAGAGCCATGCGATATATGGATATCAAGGCCAGAGCTAAACATCGGAGTAAGTTAAAAGCTGGAGGTTCTTGTTGTACGGCCGAGGAAAACAGGTAAAATAGGTAACCAACAGCCTTCCTCAAAAGGCTTGGGTCGACGTGACTGAAAGAAAACAAACGTATTTAAGACAACTGTAAAAGAACGGATCTCCAGGACTTGACGTATAAATCAATCGATATTTTCGTCTAGCAAAAAAATGAACGCCGTGTTTGCTCGTATACTTTTTCAGTCCCCAACTGGTCGTGGTAACATTTAGGTCTAGGAAAAAAGTGGATAGCTGCTCTGAGCCTCTGTCGAGTTCCCGGATTGTCGTTCCAAATGCGCTTCTAAGATGAGTAGTCTGAATTCAAGAAAAACCGACCACACGAAACTAGCGGCAAAAGTAGAAGCAAGGCGAACTCCAGACTGTCAACCGACGTGTTCAAATGTAACGAACGCACATTGACGCTGGTGGTGAGGCACCCATAACTGGCTATCTGAAAATATTTATGCAACAAGTAAATGCATTACAGTAAAATCACCTCCAGCCTTCCCTGCGACGTGAGAGTTACCTTACTAGTACCACCGTATCTGTTCACATTACTTTGTGAACCTAAATTTACCACAAACTACTAACATCAAAATCAATGTGTTGGAGTGGGTATCGCAGCCTTACTTGTGGCTGTATAATCATCTTCACTATTGTAGGCAACTTTCACTCATATAACAGGGTCTCATCCATTTCCGTTGTGAACGTCGCTCAATCAGTCCGACGCTCGTCTGAATTCTGAAGATCGACCGCAGTTTCCGTTGACATTCGTCCTCTGGCGGCTGATGTGTGATTACGCTAAAGGTTCTCTCACGTCCAACTCCCTATCATCCTTACTTATTGCACTGAGGTCTCGTTGTTGTACTGTAAGTAAATCACCGAACAAAGTTTGGTTGCAGACTTACCGTCTTTTCATTAAGATTTCTGATTCGCGTTGGTAAAAGTCTAGGGAAACTTTGAAGGTACGAACCAAACCGCAAGGAAGCACCATCGCGATATTAGTGAGCCCGTTTGCTGATCTTTTTTATTGCTTTCTGGCATTCATTACAACTTGTTTTATACGTACTTGTTTTATAAAAGAGGAGACCTCATTGAAGTGTACAAAATTACCTACCACGCCGGCACAAGTCCTCTGGCACGTTTGTTCCTGATGCGTCAGAACAGAGATTCAAGAGGCCATAGGTTCATAATCAAGCAAACAAGATTACGACTGGCTGCTCGATTTAAATTTCTCACCAACCGGGTAGTCAACTCGTGGAGAAAATCGCCTGAAAAGATTGTTGAGGCCTCGAGCGTAGATGTATTAGAGGGAGAGCTAGACGGATGTTGAAACCTTTTTCCTATTTTGTACTGACTGTAGTGCATGTTTTTGTTAAAGCAACTAGGATTTTTCCCTTCTTTTCTTCTATCCCTACCCTTTGATTACTACTGAACGCGCTCGGATCGACAGAAAACGCAATCTGGTCAATCTCCGAAGCACACCAGTCACGCATCGGGGAGTTAACAGGCGCGGGTCTTCATCAAGTCCTGGATTTTAAATCCTGAAATTGACACTCTACATTCAATTTTTATCATATTTGTACACTTTTACGCATGTATACGTAGCAGATTGCATGTCCTAGTTCCAGTTTTCTAGTTACTTGTAATTGTTGAAAATTTTGTATGCGCACTAATGATGCAATCGAACGTCTGCCCCATAAGGGCAATGATAAACGCATGCAGAGTTTGCCTGACTTCGCGCAGGCGATTATTCCCCCAGTTGGCAAGGTCCGCCGCATCGTAGATAACTCGTAAAATAAACGGCGCAGGAGCCCAGCGGAGGCGCACCCACAAGGTTACGCATTACCATTTCACTGGATAGTCGTGGATGGTGGCGACCACACCCCTATAACCGTATCGACAACAGAAGCAATGTTGGCAAACAACCACTAGAGGATCACAGATGATTGTGTACTATTTGCTTCCTGGTATCATGTTTGTACTACATACCGCTGACATGGGATTCTGAGAAACAACGCGTTTTTCCAAATCGACGTGTACAAAGTTGGTAACTAAACTAGATCGGAAACAATTGTTGTACTACTACTGAAAACAAAGACTCGAAATTCTTACCAAGCATCCTGAATAAAGCTTATTACAACCTTCCGCACATCCAAATTTGTATCATGTTGAAAGGCAGCAACCTCTTCAAAAAAGTTATCCAGCAGCGAACTCTCTTGATGAATTGTAAGCTCCTTAACCTGCAAAAGCTTTGTAACTTTGATCTGGACCTCATCCGCCAGTGATGCCTCATTCAGGAGATTGACAATCTATTATAACGAAATAAAATCCTAGTCAATACCTACTCTATCAAAAGATGACGACGGCATCCTGCCGAACAAAGAAACCCGAGAGCGACTACCCTTACATGCACATATGCACTGCCAGAACACCGAAGCAAGGTCACGGTGACAAGGTCAGCGATTTCAGCGATTCGTACATCGGTTCGAGGCTGCGGGCCCAATCTACCCGGATCCAGTCAGTTTGTTCGTTTCGATGTTCGGCGGTTTCATGTTGACCTGAAACGCAGTTATTTAAAACAGGGTGTAGCACCGCTCTTTGGGGTTATAGAGAGTATCATGAACAGAGTAAAATAATAATCTAGCATAACAGAATAAATTACTAATCTACCGGTTTATTAAGTAGGTGAGAATCCAATACCACTTCGAGACGGTCCTTAGAAGAGCGGCTAACAATCTCTAGTGGAAGGTCGTTCCAGTAGTTAGTAACTATACAGAAGAAAAACTGTTGTCTTGGGAAGGTCCGAGGCCGAAGCTTATAGAGCATCTTGTCGTGACCTCTTTGACTGTTATCACTCACTAGAGTGAAGAAGTGTTGCACGAGTCCCGTGCTGAAGAGGAAGCGTGTGAAAATTGAGTCGCCGCGGACTCTCCGAAGCTCAAGTGGATAAGGATCAAGAATTTCGAGGCGAGGCTCGTAGGAGAGATGTCGTAAGCCAGTGTCCGTTTTGGTAGCAACTTGTTCGACACGTTCAATGGCGAGTATTTCCTTCTTCAAACCGGTGCAGGTGACTTTATAGGCATACTCTGGCGGTGGTATTATGTAGATTCTGTAAAGCTTGTGAAAGGCGTTCAGGTCCATGTGGTGGAAGACTATTTTTATCATCCCGAGTAATAAAACCCCTATTGGCGGCCAGCTGGTGATGATAAGAGAAGGACAAGCCGGACGAAAGCCAAATCCCTAGGTCTTTCTTGAGGTCTACCTTCGCAATATCTGTTGCATTTTGTGCACCTTGTATCACGAATAGGTTCTCATAGTCTCCTCCGAGTGACATGTGCGCACACTTGCTGTCGTTTAGAGGTAGACGACATTCATCTGACCAGCACTTAATACGGTCAAGGTCAAGCTGCAATTCACTGGAGTCAGACGCATTCCAGATTTTTAAGTCTCCAGCTTAAAGAATGGCTTTGCTTGAGATCAGCTCGGGGAGATCATTGATGTGGATCAGAAACAACAGTGGACCAAGTACGGATCCCTGAGGGATTCTCACAGAGACTGGGGATGGAGACGAAAGGCCCGAACCGGTTTTTACTCTGAAAGTCCTGTTACTAAGAAAGGAAGTAATCCAGCAGAGAACCTCTCCTTGGACCCCTTAAGTTTCTGGTTTATGTTCCAGAGGACCGTGTGGGACACAGTCGAAGGCTTTGGCAAAGTCGAAGAATATAGCATCCAAGATATGACCATTGTCTTTGGTCTCCGTTAGGCTATCCATGAGGATTAACATATTGGTTATGCATGACCGATCAGGAAGAAAACCATACTGGATCGAAGGGAAATGGTTATTTGAGAAGAAATGTCTAGAGATGGTGCGTTTTAACAGTTGCTCCATTATCTTGCATGGGATGCTGATGAGGCTGATCGGCCGATAACCCGAAGGAGTGTGACGATCGCCTGTTTCAAATATAGGCGGGACAGTGGCCTCTTTCCATGCCTCCGGAGCAGTGCCTGTCCTAAGTGTCTGGTCACACAAATCAAAGAAGGGCATCGCCAAACCGAGGGTTGCTTCTTTGAGGATCCGGGGATGGATTGCGTCTGGTCCCATGGAACTGTAAGGATTGGTCTTAAGCAAGAAGTCCTGATTCGGACAAAAAAGTCAGCCGTTAGGAGGGGGTATTGGAAGTGTCTCCGTGGGATAATTGGATGCCAGCTCGGCAGATCCACACTGTAAACTGCTGAGTAGTATTCTCTGAACACCTAGAAAACCACTTGGGGGTTGGAGGAGGTCTCCTCGTCAGGAAGCCATAGAGAAAGTGCTGAAGGTTTTGTTTTCTCTGGCGACGTATTACTTGAAAAAGAAAATTCTTATTCTCGCGAGCTACCTGTAGGATTTTCGACTATACCTGTTGGGTGTGATGCCGGATTTTCCGTCTGCACCTGCTTCGTACAGAGCAAAAGGCCTGTAGATCTTCTGGCCTACCCGTTAGCCTCTGCTTAGAGAATAGACGAGAACGTACTTCAGAAAGACGACGTATGCTCCGTGGAAGCGGTGCACGAGAGAACTTCCGTAGTTTTCGAGGAGCAAACGCCTCATCAGCTTTGTGAATGGCATCTTTAGGAGGAAGGTTGTTCAAGTTTACTGAGTCGGATGTAAGGCTGAGTGTGCTCAAGAACGTCCTTAGTGCGATAAGTCTGCTTTCTCGAAAGGGACAGCTCGTTCAGATAAATGGCCTGTTTGAAGAAGTGAGCAAGGCGTATTGGTCCTCCCTGAGGCCAGTACACTTAAAGTGGTACCAGTGTAGGCGCGTCTGGCATCGCATACGGTTCTGAACAGTCATGCGCCAGCCGAAACGACCACAAGCACTCGATACCTCTGATCCGCCGATGCTGCTGGATCCTGTGCTTGTCATTGTGTTACAAGCTGTGAGTAAAGATGACAGTTGTTACTGAAGAGGAAACACGAGGCCAAAAAATAACACGAATACTAGCAAACACGAATAATACAATGCGCAATGAGTTATGCTATTTGACAACGAATATCAATGATCTTTTATAAATAGTTTGGATGCACTGGGCACCAAAATAGCAAAAATATGAGTGAACAATGACAGCGAGGAAATTTGCACCAGACTTCGAGTTACCCGCAGTAAACGGGTTTTACGGGTTTACACATATCCAGAATAGCCTCCGACTTGCTTTCCATCGACTTCTGGTAGATACAAGCCGAGGACTCCGGGACAGTCTTAAATTGGATAGGTTCGTCACGAAGACTTCAAAGGGGGCATATGTACAGAGCTCATGTGAATGTATGAATGGGTTTCAATGGTTCCAATGGGTTGTGAACGGAAGTAGGAAGCAGGAGTATTTTTATGCGTAGAATCTCAAAATCTTCAGCAATCGGCTGAAATCGGGAAAAAAGTTGCAGTGTCCAAACTTGTGCGACGGATGTTTGTTAATATCAGCCTTGAAAATTGCCTTGGAGTTAGCAAAAACTACATGGTCTGATAGAGCATTCCAAGCCTTGCAAACCAGCAGTGATGAAAAGCTGCCTGCATTCTAGTCTGCTATGTTAGACCTACAGTTTTGGGAGATGGCCCCTCAGTGTCTGGCTACTCTTACTGTTTAGCATCAGGCCGCACGGATGAACAGGGGACTTCATTATGAAAAAGATTAATACCGAGTCACCTCTAAGCCGACGATACTGTAAGGAGTACATGCTCAAAGCTTTCGGCCTTTCCTCCAACGGCCTAGTTTTCGGACTCCGGACTGCCTTATGGGCTCGACTTCGCACGGTTCCTAAGAGCAACCTGTCCGTTTGGAGACATGGTGGCCAGATCACAGTTCCATTTTCCAGATGCGGTCGATCGGAGCTGTTATGAAGAACCTGAAAACAACTAAGAATAAACTGTTCGAAGAGACGTTTCAATAGTGCCATGTTGGTACTAGCCTACATTGCACTTTTTTAGCGTTCGCAGAGCTCAAAAGAGGTTGCGAAACAGTGGTTCCTAGGTCCTTCTTGATAAGAACTATCTGAAAGGGGCACCTTTCAAGGTGACACGTGGTGTTCAGAGAGCTACGAATGTGTATAACTTTTCACCTACCATCATTAACCTCAAGACGGTTCACTCGAGACCAATTGAGTAGTATTCCACACCTTCTGCAGAATGAGGTGATCATCGGTAGTGTTGACGGCTCGACAGGTTTTGACATCGTTAACAAACAGTAATAACGGGAAGGTGACTGAAAGGGAAGATCGTTAAAAAAATATCAAAAATAGTGGGGGCCATAAAATTAACATCGGGGCTTTCCACTGAGACTATGCTTTCAGGTAGGAAATGCACCATTAGCGCACACCACGTACAGACGGTTGGCGAGATACGACTCAAGCCACTAAGGAAGATTGCGTCGTACCCCATAATGGAAAAGTTTACCCATCAAACGGCATGGTGCACATGATCGAACGTTCTGACAAAGTGGAGATACACGATGTCTATTCCATTGCCCTGATCAACTTCTTATGTCCAGTGATCGGTGGCTATCAGTAGACATGTGGAGCACGAACAGCCCCTTCGAAATCCGTGTTGTGCACTGGAGAAGAACTCACGAGGAGTGAGATGTTCATAAATAGAATCGTATACAAGCGCCTCTAAAATCAATTAGTCTGTAATCTAGATGAGACCCAACTGTGAAAAGTCAGGGCTTCGGCTGGATTCGAACCAGCGACAGACACGGTATGTAATCACCGGGATAATTACGTCTGCCATCCTTGAAAGCGGGTGTGATACTCGCGAGTTTTCAGCTGCTGCGTACTGTTCCTTGGGAGACGAGTTGTGTAGGCTGTAAGTTAAGTTGATCACCAAACACTTCGGCCGTTTCCCGCAAGACCTTTTAAGGTGTACCTTCGAGTCTATGACAGCTGTCTCTAGGGCCCCTGAGTTTAGCTAACACCACCGTGGAGGGCGCATCCAAAATGTAAGTGTCAACAATTTTATTGTCAGGACGAATCTGAGGAGCTGTTGGTGACTGCGCAAAACCACTGATGTAAAATTCTGCGAGGAGGTCAGTTGCCCCCTCATCATAGCTGGTAGGACTTGATGGGCCTAAGAGTTATGGATCTCCAGCTCTTGCATTGCGAGTTGATGGTACGAATCGGAAAAGGCTATTTGGACTGGCGATAAAGCGTTCCGCAAGATGATATTGATACTGAAGGCGGTCACGTCGAACCATCGATGAACACACCTATTCCTCAAGGCAGCGTATAATTTTTGGTCAGTCTCAGACTTTGGCATTCGATAGCACGTCCAAGCACACCGTTTTTTAAGGACAAGTTTGAGTGTGTCGAAGGCTAGTTTACTAGGAGGCCTGTTCCGTTTGGCGCCTGACGATGATGTAGATTCACCGACAGCTGCGGAAGGAATGATAGTGAACCTCTCACAGAAATCATCTACAGAGTGAAAGGAAGTGAAGTTGACCCAGCACTTTGTTTCCAAGTAGCCCCGTAACTTCTCCATATCCAGTGTCCGGAAGTTTCTGCGATTGTTAGCCGTTGAGCTGACTAGATTCGTGTTGCAAGTGAAGTTAAATAAGACCACCGCCTGGTCACTGAGTCCTGGTGGTGAGACGATTGCAAGGTTCTCGACCGTCAGCTCTTCGTTAGTGAAGAGGTGATCCAGCAGCGACGGATTATGGCCGGTACGCTACCGAGAGAAAACGAATATCTGTTATTTTAAGCCCAGTGCTACGATTGTGTGAAAAAATCGTGTAGACACAATTTCCAGTGACTGCGTATGAGAAATCCGGAAATTCAAGTTTAGGTAAGCTGGAGTAGCCCATCAAGAGAATATGGGAAAGTACTAAGGTATGTAAAACTTCGAATCCAGATAGTAAGAGTTAGTTATGCGAAGACTGGGGACGACAGAGAACCTCTACTAGGTAACGATCCATAACCATCTTGGCGAATCGAGTTACAACCGGTTTCTTGAATAGCAAACGTACTGAATTGTTGAAGGGGGAGGTCTTAAGAGAAGTGTGAACATAGGCGGCTGATCTCCCTCCAATACCTTCGGTTCTATCTGCGCAGATGACAACCACATCCTCTAGCGTGAGCGCAGGGTTGGACGTGCTGAGCCGTGACTCCGTTATGGCAACAATCCGGGGCTTTGCGAAATAAAAAAGCTCGCGGAGCTCTGGTAGCTTATTCACTAGGTTAAGCGCATTGGTGAACTTGAAGTTTACAGAGTTAATGGTAAACGAACGAACGCCGTTCTGAGATTGTGTATGGGTTAGTTCTTTCAAAACTCGACGTTGCTGGAGGTCGCCCACTCCAAGAAAGCCAGCTATAGTGAATATTTTGAAGTCATCAAATCCTCAGTAGGCAACATCAGGCGACTGGTACGCATGCAATGATTGGCTTTTGATAAGCCCTGTTACTCTTTAAAACGATCGGTGTGAAACGAAATCCCACCGGGGATAGGGTGACGTTGGTGGTCAATCCAGTACGTGCGATGCCATTTCAAGCGAACTGACAGTAATTCTGAGAAGTCGTGGTCGAGATTCGCTCTGCTCCGACTTGGATCACAGGGTGCGGTGAGTGCAAAATGAAAATGGCACAATGCGAGGATCCGGTTCTCTAAGACAAGCAATCACTGGCCCTTTCAACACAGACACTTACCAAAAGGACACACAAGAATACGTGCAAACAGACGGACACTCAGCCGGCATGGCGTGCAAAAAGACACGCTACAGCATGCCAGCTATTTTGATTTGCTAGTATGATATTACCTGTCATCCGTCGAGACTCTGGATTAATCAAATCCAAACCTTGAAGCCTGTTCTCACAACTCAAGTACAGAAGGCCCCTTGCTCACTTCGTAGCTCTGTGCCTAGCTTGTTTACACAAACCTTGAGTAGATAGGGCGAACAGGCTTGAATATTACTTACAGCAATGAGCGGACTATGGTTGAATTAACGGGAACGAGGTTCCCTGGATTTAGACAGCCTAGACTACTGCTGATGTATTGAGAGACCTTGGCAGCCTTGCGTACCATCATCCTGGTGTTGACGGAGAAACTCAGATCCTCAGTGACAGTCTTTCTCCTGCTCTGATAGGCAAGGGTTGGCATTGTCAAAGTGTTCCGATGCCTCGTTGTTATGTCGAATCCTCAGGAATTAACACTTCGTGACAGTCTGCGACAACTCGTTTGACCCATTTCATTTGCAAAGCGTTTTGAGGTGAGACTGTGGGCTGAATTCATCTATGTGGCCTTAAAGGACTTGCCTAATCTCTGCGTAGTCTGCGTACAACAGAGCGCTTGAGGATAAAAGCGATAGCATTTCACTGGCTTGTATGATGAAGAGCAACGTTGTTGAAATTAACCCTTGGGGCGCTCCGCACAGGGCTGTTTGGATTGTTAAGTGCCATCAACTCAGGATTAAGAGGTGCGTTCACTCAGATACGCCTAAACCACTGTACCTGTTCACCCCAAACCCCGTGCCAAGGCAATTGGGAAAGCATACCGTAGTCTACTCAATCAAAGACATTCGAGAGATCCAGCAGAATAATGTCCATTCAGTCCCCAGAATCAACTTCTTCAGTCCATTGCTCTTGAGTGGGTGCTAGGGTGGTAACACCGAAGTAACCCTATTGTGGGTGAGCACTCCATGTGTGAGTGGAGGTGTTGTCGAAGGGCATCCTCGACCAAGTCTTCTGTTACTTTTGAACGTGGGTTTCGTGGTTGGTGGCCATTTTACGCGCACTGCCCTTATGGATTGGCATTACTTCACATATTCTCCAGACAGTGACTATCTCACTTTCCTCGGGGAAAGCAATTTCAAGCAAGTACTTTCAATTAACCTTATCAAGCAATGGTTTCTGCTTTTTTAGTGTTAAACAAGCAAAAATCTGAAATCTGGTTAGGAGTGTCTGGTTGAACAGAAGCGTTTCTGGACAGTTGCTTTTGAAGCCACCTGGAGTTTTGTTGTAACCGCAAAACCGTAAATGCTTGCAATTCACGTTTGTCACTACAAACAGCCTTGATACACTTGTTCCGTACAACCTTATATTGGTCGCAAACTTCTCAGCTCTGGCTTATCATAAGTTGCACCAGAGCATAAAGCTTGTCGCACGTAAGTTTGCCTATTATTTTATTGTGTCCTGGTGAGATGAACACTGATCGCCGCGTCAATATTGACCTTAGTTTAACGTCCAAATACTTCTGCGGAGGGTGAGGATGGTAAGTTCTGAAAGGATGTAAGAAACTGGTTATCCATATTTTCGGAATCCCCCTTAAGATAACTGCGTAACACTGGGAGGTCAGTTACCACCGTGGAATGGACACAAGTGCACCCGAACAAAATCAACGAGTAAACACTGCAACTCGCGGTTATTTCGGTGCTGAGGCTCTCCACCGAACCATTCTTATTAGTGAATATTTAGTCCAAACTGGAAGACGAAAAACTGTGGAGCCACCTGGAGCGACCTAGTACATTTTCACACCCTAATTAAATGGTAGTTCGGAAAACCAACGCTACAGAACAGCCCCAAACAGAGTGCATGTCCGGGTGGCTGAGATGATCAAATATTAAAGTACTGCCTGAGGCCAATTCAGTGGCTGTATGAAGTGTCAACTAGGTTGTCTTCATACACTGTCACTTGCGGGCGAGCGGCATATGAAGGCTAAAGCAAGGGACTTGCTTGGACAAAGAGGGATGCGTACCCGAATGTACTTGGGTACCATACGAAAGGAAAGATAGTCTAATTCCGGGTGGTCTGCAATATTAGACGGACACAATGCTACCACGCAACCCATCTTATTGATTCTATCCTTTTTTAAGAAACCCGTGTTGGGTAGATTTACCTGTGCGTTCCCTACACTAGCTACAACCATATCTGTGCAAACGCCATGATGTCAAATTGTTTACTCATTGAGCAATCTCACCTCGAGAACTTGTTTGCTCAGCTTTTACTGTCGGTCTGCATGCAGTTCCAGGCACTGTGGTTCATTGCAAATGCTTCGGATATCACTACCTGTACGATCTTCCACGAAGACGTTGAGCATCGCGTAGCGATAAACCAATGATCCCAAATATTCAAAACAAGGTTGGATCGAAATGCCACGGTACTATTGAACAAATTATCAAAGTGAATATTTAGACAATCTCAGCAGTTTTGATCGACAGATCGGTTTCAGGGAATGGGTTACAATTTCCTGCTGAATGAGCTAATCATAAACTATAATCACATACTAAGGCATTCACACCCAAAAGAGCTCTTCTGAGCAGTGAACAGGTTCAAAACAATGAACATAAGCCGAGCTTCAAACAAGGGGGTGCAGGCACCACTCAAGTAAAGCACAGTGAGTGACAAGTGGCTATTCGCACAACCATCAAATTGACGTGACAAAACAAAATGTCTAGGTGAAGGTCCAAGTAACGCCCAGAGACAGGGGAGGTTGAATGCAGGAGGGTAAATATTTAGGGGAATGGGGTTGGGTCGGATTTTTACATGATTTAGTCCAAAAAGTTGATACAGCACCCATAGGTTGAGTGACTTCTTGCGGAATTACAAACATCAGCTGCACTATATCCCTCCCCTGGGTATTTTGGTATGAATTGGTGGGACGGGATGTAAGTTCTCACTGCAAATTCGATCACAGTGTGACAGCCTGATTGTGGTCAGTATATTCTGCGCATGCTGAGTGTTGTTCCGGAGCAGTAAGTGCTGGCCGAGTAGGGCATCTGGGTTGATGCATTTTGCCGTAGGTGCGGAAGGTACATAGGGTTTTGTGTCATCGATTGCCAACGGCCCTCCTAGAATAATTCTGTCGCCCGGCCACTTCCTGAGTGAATCGGCTGATGTCGCCCGGAAAATCGTTACCAGTAGTGTTTCATGTCGAACAGACTCGGGAAATGAAGCCACAGGACTGCTACTTGGAATAGAAAGCTTGCACCTATGGTCCTTGGAACTCACCATTCCTTGAGTACACTGAATGGGGAGTGGAAGTGAAAGGATAAAGCTTCTGATGATCACGTTTCTCCGGACAAAGAATCCCTGCACCAGACAGTCACATGACGTAAATGCTCTCGACTGTACCAGAGTAGTGAAATGAGGGAGCAAATGCATGCCTACCCGCACTATACACTTAAGCCTATGTAGGTGACTATGCATGACTAGGCATGAGATGTTTGACAGACAGATTGTACACATGACTGTGCGCAGAAGAGGATAGTAAGGCGCGGTTGAAGAACTGAGTTGGCCATCCGGGTAAAGCTGGAACGCAGCATCGTAGCACCACGACATGTTCTGACAGAGGAAACCGCGCTCTGCAGACCATGACCAAGAAATGCTGTGGTCAAGTCTGCTGTACTGACTGTTTAGTTCCATGCAGCATCTTCTGAGTGAGCCAATGTCCACGCCTCCGGTTGGTTCCAAAAACAAGTTTGTACTCCCGTAAGTGAGGAGATTGAACAATGGTCCCTTGCTTAAGTGGAAAACAACTTAGGCTGTTGTACCGATTAATAAAGCACGATCACTCGAATTTCCCATGCACACACTTCCTGAGAGCTAGTACGGTATTAGTTTTCTTGGTGTTCATCACAGCATTAGGACAGCGCGAGAGGCTGTGCGACACATCAGTGCCAGTGTGTTTCTCTGTCAGGAACTTGGAATCCTACTCTGCCGAGATAGTAATAGGAGTTATGTTCATAATTGCTGGACATCACCTTACACTTGATGGTATCTGACTCAGTGGGATTCGTTCCAGGCCATTGATGAAGATCGGTATTACCAGCCTGTGAGGGACTTGTGTGACATCTATTTTGGACAACACGCCAGATTCTGATATCAGCAGTGACCAACGTCGAGAGAGAGGATACTGCCGATGGTAAGTCATTGATGAAAATGGAGAAGAGTAAAAGCTCCAGAATGGAGAATTATGGGACTCTGCTGAGGATATCTGGTGGAAGGTAGGAATTAACCCACATGCACTTGATAGAAGCGACCTTCTAGATAAGGTTCAAGCCAGAAGAAAAGACTACCTTCAAAACCACAGCGGTGGAGCCTTCCGAGTATAACAAAATGATTTGGACGACCGAAAGCCTAGGCAAAGTTGAGCTAAACAGTATCAACTCCCTCTTCACTATCACCAACAGGAGTCTCGTACGCCACGGTTGGCAGTAACTTCGTAGTTTATGTGTGGCTACAAAGAACGCCACAGTGCCGGTTGCAGAATAAAACTTGTGGCAACAGGTATTGATAAATCGAGCCATGGAATAGCGCTTCAAGGATCTGAGACCCACACGATAGGATGGCAATCGAAGGGTAGTTGCAAAGTTAGTTGCGCTGCCTATCTTTAAAGATGGGAGAGACATTCGTTAATTTTCTGCATTCTGGCACTGTTCCTATGGCGGTAAACTGTGTCAACAGGATGCTTAATTGAACAGCTAACTGCACAGCCCCATGATCAAAAACTAGGGAGAGTGTACCGTCTGGTCTGTCATGTGAAATTTTTATCTTCCTCAGTTCCGTTGGCACAGCCTCTGCTGTGATATCTGGTGTGGGGATCCAATCAGAAATGTAGACACCGTTTGCCGCGAAACAGTTCGGCATGCTTCTTTTAAACAGTGCCGTAGAAGTCAGCCAGAACTTCATAATCTCCGTCATCTGAGCTTGTAAGCGTTTGCCAGCATCTAGTTGGGACGCATTAACTTTGACTTCAAGGCTTTTTGAAACGAATTTACGCCGACATTTGGAATACTCGATAAAACGCTGGGCTAGTCATGGTTTAAATTCTGCCGATCTTCTCCGGCTAGTTTGGTGTACTGCTTAAGAGACCGCGCATAGATATCACAGTCATCTGGAGCCCATGACCTTCCAAGCCGTGCCCAAGTCAAACGTCTAGCGTGAATAAACTCCAGCTTTCAGCACTGCAGTCGCTGTTTCATTTCTGGGCGGGCCATGAAGCTGGACAGTTCTGAATGGTCTATGGCTTTGCGAATGGGACTAGCAAAATGGTCACACATTTTACTAGCAAGCAATGGTGAACTAGGCTGTTCCCACCAGATATCAGCTGGATATGGATTCAGTGCATCCATCTTAATTCTTTCGGAGTGTGTTGAGCAATACCGATGAAGTTAGAAGCTATCACGACTTGACCACTCAAGGCAGGGGGGGCAATCACTATTGAATTGCCCACTAGTAATTTCTCATTATTGAAGATATGATTTGAACGGAAAGGAACGTGGCCTTCGTACTATCTTATATAATCACTGAAGTGTTCCGTCACACGCAGTCCCAAGTGCGACTAGAAGCATTGCAGGTATCACAACGACGGAGCTTTTGTACGAATATGGTGGGAAGTAAATTTGTGAAGTTAAAGTCGGCCTTTATTAGATTGTGTGGGTAGTCAGAAAGGATAGACAACCGAGCCCTGGCGGGATTGTCTCGTCGCGTCCAGAGCAGGGACAAGGGGGCCGACATACTACGCCAGAAAACAATCTGTTAGAGTTGGGCAGCACAGTGGAGCACCCGGTATATTCTAGAATAGCAGTGAGCATTCAGTGATACGGAGCGCAAGCTCAAAGCGATTCGCGAAATGAAGGGCAACGTCGCCACCTCTACTCATTGTTCTGTTACCCCGGAAAAGAAGTGCGTCCGTCGTATGGTTCTGTTATCCTGGCGATAAAGAAGTCGACAAAAAGTAAAACGCACCGAGTTCCGTTAGTTTGTTAGTCATTTTGGGGGGTTGGCACAGTCGAATTAGGCAGTGTCCATTCTGAGTGCTAGTTGTCAGATTTGGAAGTGGGTGGAATTTTCGTGGGATGCCGCGCACACTGGTTGGGTCACCCACACTTTGACTGAGCCCGTTGGGATAATTTTTTGAGACTGCAGGCCCACAGGAAGACACCCAAGCAAGCGGCTTGCTGGAAGAGATCAGATTTTAGCTTCTCACGTTTGTCTTTGCAAGAACCGGGGTAATAGGTGAATTCTCCCGAGATTTGGTGGCTTCCCCGGCGAAGAACCCCAAATATGTATGCTAATCCCGGGCGACCAGTGGTTGTTCGAGCAACACTTAGTCCTCTCGCAACGTCTATCGATACTCTGGATCCACGATAGTCGCGTCTGTAAGTAACGAGCGTTTATAAATTCTGAGCCCGTCGAGCAACCAATTCGGATCCAAAATGAGAACGGTCGTTCTGGAGAGTTTCTTATTAATAAGGTGCTAATGTTCAAAAACAATACGCTAAACCGAATAGTAGAAGACAACAACAAACCTCGATATTGAATCCACCGAGTATACAAGTTCCGATATTACCGGTTCACGTAAATATGACCGAATACAACAGTCACGTAATGGCGAAGCGGTCAAGCGGAAACGAAACCGGGGTACATACAAACAAAGGTCCGGCAAAAGAAAGTAAGGGAGAGAAACTGCGCAGAAACAAGTTTTACAAGTAACAGTATCAAGATCCGCATTCATAGGAGAAATGATTTGTTACGCGCGTAACTTGAACGGTAGTGTCAGATTGTAAGAAAAGCTCGTAGTTGGTATAAGTAATTCCAACTCAAGGAGACGAACCAATGAGAAGGGAATAAATAGAGCAGGAAACGTGGCCACCAACATTCTATCAACACACAACAATCATCAAACACTCACGCAAGCAGCTACTTCAACACCGGCCCCCAAAACCAGCATGAATTCCCAACACTCATATAGCTGCCGGTTGAGTGTGTATCGTGAGCTGGTTCCCTCGCACCCGAGGCTTACGCGCTGATGGCGCCACTACCCTCAGCTCCCTCGAGAAGACATATGGATCTTATGTCTCTCCTGATGGTGCCGCTCTCTGTTCTCAAGTACACCTCGCGGACGTGATTGTCGGCACCCTACACTAATCCGCTTACCACGGCTTTGGGCCAACGCCTACGGGCCGAGGGCCTGCAATGAGTAGACCAAAATCACCAACCTTCACATCTCGTCCAACCCTCGTCCACTTATGATACGCTTGGACGGATGGTAGGTACTCTGTGACCCAGCGTTTCCAATACACACTAGCCAGGTGTTGAGTCTGCTTCAACCATTTTGTGTACCTTTCTAGCAATGTGATGTGTGTGCATGGCACGCCCGGGTTCGGTTTTAAGAGCAACAGATATTTTGGTCTTAGAATCGAGGGATTGTCCGGATCATCGCAGACTGGAACTAAAGGTCTGCCATTGAGAATTCTCTCAACCTCAATTAAATAAGTTTAGAGACTCTCGTCCGACATTACTTGTTTCCTTGCGACGGCCTGCATGACCCGTCGAACTGTGCGAATCATGAGCTCCCATGTTCCACCCCAATGGCTAGCAGCGGGAGGATTAAAGTGCCAGTCGATATCGCGGACCACCAAAGTCTGATGAATTTTGTCTTGATCTAGGCCAGGTAATTCCCCCTTCAGCTCTGATTCCGCGTCCACAAAGTTGGATCCGTTATCACTATACATGACTTCCGGCACGCCCCGATGTCCAATGAACCTCATTAGAGCCATTAAAAAAGAGTCCGTTAACATCGATTGTGCTACTTCCAAATGTATAGCTCTTGTCTTTAAACACGTGAAGAGACAACCACATCTCTTACAAACGTTCCTCCCATTTCGAGCCTCAAAACGTCCAAAATAATCCACGCCACAGGCTGTGAACGGGGCACCACCAGGTGTTGTGCGATCATCAGGAAGAGGGGCCATCAATTGTTGGCACGGTTTCGCTGCCAACACTTTACACTTCATACAATTCAGCAGAACGCGGCGCACACTAGCCATGCCCGTGACAATCAAAAACTTCCTTCGGATGGATGATAAGATGTGACTAGCCCCCATGTGACCTTCGATCACGTGATAGTGTCCAAAAATCATATCCGTAACAGTCCCGCGGGGCGGCAATATCATTATTCTGGTACCGCTAGGCAGGCCGGTCGAAACCCTTCCGCCGAGACACAGAGCATCATTTACAGCGACAGGCTTCATTCGGGCTAGCGTACCCGATCGGCCTTTGGAGACTTCCGTACAGCCCTTAGCAAAGGCGCTTTGTTGCTTCAGTCGGACGATGGATTCACAAGCTAGGTCCAATTCCAACTTACGCAAAGGACCCAGCTCAATGGAACACTATCGACCGGCCTTCATGCAAGTGAAATAATTCTTGAAACGTATTAACCACGATACCGCACGGAGTAGAGCGTACCAGCGAGAGTAACGCGAAACAAGCTCCACGTACCATTGCGCGCTACTAACACTGGTTACCAACAGCACCTTCTTCAATTCGAGTTCCTCAGCTTGAATCGGCTTGAGCGGCTTGTCCGGTGGCCACGAATTCTCAATTTTCCATAGAAAGGCTGGACCACTTAGCCACGTGCAAATTTCTTGAGAACTAGCATCATAAGTTTTTCGCGAAGCTATCTCTGCCGGATTTAACTCGGACGGAATGTGTCGCCATCGACAGTCCTGGGTGTAATCACGAATTAGTTGGACACGGTTGGCTACAAATGTGACAAAGCGACAAGAGGTGTTTCTCAAGTNGTCGCCATCGACAGTCCTGAGTGTAATCACGAATTAGTTGGACATGGTTGGCTACAAACGTGACAAAGCGGCAAGAGATGTTTCTCAAGTACTCCAACACGATAACTGAGTCTGTTAAAAGTGTGATGTTGTCAATGATTAGCCTGATTCCACTTACTATAAATCTCCCAAGTTTAGCCGCCAATACTGCGGCTGTAAGTTCCAACCTTGGGATAGACAAGTGCTTTAAAGGTGCAACAGGGACGTCCCCATCAAGAAGCAGCAAAATTGCTGTCATCTCCCAAGACTTCTCGGAGGTAGCCGACGGCTCCATAACCCGTCTCGGAAGCGTCGGAAAACATATGCGACTCCGTACTTGTCGGCATCTTCCCATGGGGTCTGATACAACGCTGTATTGTAACTGAGTCTGTCGACGCTACACCCCGTGCCCATCTTTCCCACTCACCTTGATGCCTTTTGTCTAAGGGTGTATCCCACCCAATATTCGCGTCACACAAGCCTTGGAGCAACTTCCGACCGCGGAGAACAATTGGAGCAATTAACCCTAATGGGACGTATACCGACGCGATACAGGCTAACAAGCCTCTCCGAGTAAATGGCTTCTTCGGCAAAGATGCGCGAAACTTGAAACAGTCTTCCAATATGCGCCACTGGACTCCAAGGGCCTTCTGGTGACTGCGATCACCTAGGTGCAGTGCTGTTGACACAGATGCTCTTTCGTTCGGTGTTATATCCAAGAGCGCCTCTGCTGTATTAGACTTCCACTTTACTAGTCTAAACCCACCCAAGAGAAGCGTTCCACGCAAATCAGACGCTGCACATCTGGCGTCTTCAAGCGTATCCACTGATACCAAGCAGTCGTCGACGTAGAAATTCTCGAACAAAATTTGGCTAGCCAGCTTGCTAAATCGATGCCCATTATCAATTGCAGTCTTCCTGAGTGCGTGTGACGCGCATAAGGGCGAAGAAGTAGCCCCAAAAGGATGGACCGTAATCTCATACGTGTCCGGCGAGCAAGACATTGATTCATTACTCCATCAAAGAAAGCTCAATGCCCACCGGCCCTTCTCAGGTACCTTCACCTGCATAAACATTTCCTCTATGTCTGAGGACAAGGCTATCATACCCTTTTGGAACTGTAGCAAAACACCCACTAGATTGTTCGTGAGGACTGGCCCCTGCAACAGCACTTTGTTCAAAAAGGTGTCCCTGTATTTCGCCGCGCAATCGAATACTATTCGCACCTTCTCGGGTTTATTCGAATTCACCACCTGGTGATCAGCAAATACAACCGGCGAACGGTCTTATCCTCACTGGTGTCAACTCTGGATATGTAACCTCTGGCCACGTGTGCCTTAATAATCTCGCTATATTTACGCGCCAATTCAGTATCGTGGGAAAGTCTCCTTGCTAATGAATTCAGACGCCTCTGAGCCAACCACCGGTTATCGGGGAGGTTTACATTGTCAAACCTCCACGGCAAGCCAATCTCATACCGCCCGTCCTTCAACGTAACTGTGGACTCTACAATACGTTCAGCTCGCTGATAATCACATGAACGAACCACCTCTTCGGAAAGTCCGCGCTCGACAAACTCTAGGTCGAACATACGCTGAACCAACCGTGTTAGCTCAGCACCCCTTAAGCAATGAAATTCAGCCTTGCTGTTTGCTGAGAATGACTTGGGACCTCGCAAGGTCCAGCCCAAGATGGTTTTCACAGCGTATGGCTGACGCCTGCTTCCTGTCAGCTGATCAATTATCAAATGTGCTTCAGGCACGTTGCAACCTATTAATATCCCAACTTTACCTTCCCTCAACGAGGTGATGGGCAGACCGGCGAAGTGGGGCCACCGGTGAACGTCATCCTCCGATATGGTTTCAACCCGTTCAACCGGAAGACTGTTGACGGTAAAGGCCTTGTCGACCTTGGCCCTACTTCCATCATCTAAAGATTCAACTTCCAAACTCAGCTCTTGGCATTTGATAGTAGTGGTCCTATTCAATGTGCGGATGCTAAGCGTTCGTTCACATGCTGGCAACCCTGGTCACTCAGCTAAAGACTCATCTATGAGTGTGGTATCGGACCCGTTATCTGGAAGGGCATACGCTCTGACCGTCCCGACTGCCCCAGTTAATCTGACAGGCACGAAACCTAGACGAACACCTCTCTCATGCCAAGAAGTGGCTCCACAGCTTGACTCCTTCACTTCGACCTCAGTTCCAGAAGGCGCCGGTTCCGCGTGCATCAGGGCATGATGTCGCTCCCTACGTAGAGGCCGGGAACACTGAACACGGACCCTGCAATACTTGGCTGTGTGGTTTGGCAGCAGACAAGCGAAACATCGTTTACACTTTTTTAGAACCTCGCGTCTCCCTTCTAATTACACGCTTTCAAATCGCCGGCATGTCGGCAAATCGTGAGCGTCACAACATACTGCGCACTGGTGTGGCTTGTTTACCACTCCGACGACGGTTGACACACGCGGCATCCGTTAAGAATCTTCGCGGAAGCGCGTGGTCTCAGTTCAACTGATACGGCCCTGGACTAAACGGGCGATGAGTTGACAATATAGGTTACTAGAACTCGAGATTCGCTTTTCAATAAACTCGAGTAAGTCGTTGAAAGAAGGCTCACAACCAGTGGTCATAACAGAATCAGCCACCTCCGCCCACTTCTCTAGCAATGGGCGACGAAGTCTATCCACGATACGCAGAATGTGGGTTGGATAACTTAACTCGGACGGATGGTTCAATCGGGACAGCGTCAACTGACAACCTTTCGTCTGAGTGGCTAAACGTTGAAGACCCTCAGTGTCTCACATGACGAGCCTTAGACCGTTAAACACGTCCTTGGTGATAGCCTGAATGATATCATGCGGCCTTCCAAACCGCCGCCTCAATATTCCGGTCGCCTCGGTAAATCCTACATCGCTAGGCAGCAATACGCAATGTTTGATGGCTGCCTTATCTCGACCCTTAGAATAATAAATAAGGTAAGACAATTTCTGTCCTTCGTCACTTAAACTGTTAGCCACGTTGAGTTCAAAATTTCGCATGAAGCTATGAAATTTCAAGTGCGACCCTTCAAAGGGTTCTAGCTCGATTTTTGGCAGGCCCAAAGGGCGACCCTTCAAAGGGTTCTAGCCCGATTTTTGGCAGGCCCACACTGATAAATAAGTTGCGCATATACTGCTTCATGGAGCTCCCTTGGAACCCCCGAGCAGGTCTGTATGACGAGCCAGATGTGAGGACTTTTGCACCCACCATCTCTGTCAGTTCATCGGTCTTACAAGAATCAGACCTTTCCTTCAACCTCTTGCAAAACTCTAGTTGTACCGTCATAAACCTTAGCTTCTCCTCCTTTAGACGCAATTCTTTTTCAATAAGGCTGTCATCCATCGACAAATTTCGCTCAAGCGAACGAGTTATAGCTGGGGCAAGGTTAGGAAGTTTAGGTACACACTCCGTCTCCTCCGGTGGGGCTGCCACCGTCCCTACAGCCATCCCTGGGCATAGTCCCTGCTTAGCTCTAGAGGCCCCAATCGTGCCACGATCATATGATACACCAGACGGCTCAACAATCCTAGACACGTCCCTGCAAAAATGATGAGAATCCTTAGAAGAAGAGGGCACATGCAAGGAATGAACTGGAGCAGGGACATCGGAAACATTCAAATAAGTTTTGTTATGGTCATCAATATGGTTCACCTGGGGATCACCGTTCAAGTGTTGAATATAGGAAACAGGATAATTCTCCACACGGAGAGGCGCAGCAGGCATGTTCAGCGACACGGTTGTCCTCGGAGAAGCTTTGGCCGATTGATAGCCAGGAGAATGTCTTTGCACATCATGCGTGTCAACTTCGATTAGCTCGGCCATTGTAGCAGGCATGGCAGCTTTCACACAGTTAGCAGATAGATTTGGTCTCCACCAACGCGGATTATCAAACACTGTTAATCCCGGAAGTCTAGTGGTTGTTCGAGCTACGCTTAGTCTTCTTGCAACATCTGTCGATATGCTGGATCCACGATAGTCGCGTCTGTAAGTAACGAGCGCCTATAAATTCTGAGCCCGTCGAGCAACCAATTCGGAGCCAAAATGAAGACGGTCGTATTGGTGAGTTTCTTATTAATAAGGTGCTAACGTTCAAAAATAGTATGATGCACCAAATATTGGAAGACAACAACAAACCTCGATATTGAACCCACCAAGTATACAAATTGCGAGATTAACGGTTCACGTAAATATGACCGAATGCAGCAGTCACGTAATAGCGAAGCGGTCAAGCGAAAGTGAAAACAGGGTACATACAAACAAAGGCTCGGCAAAAGAAAGTAAGGGAGAAAAACTACGCGGAAACAAGTTTTACAGGTAAACAATATCAAGACTTAATAATACATCAAGATCCGCATTCCTAGGAGAAATGATTTGTCACGCGCGTAACTTGAGCGGTAGTGTCAGATCGTAAAAAGGCTCGTAATCGGTATAAAGAATTCCAACTGAGGGAGACGAATCAATGAGAAGGGAATAAATAGAGCATGGAACGTGGCCACCAACACTATCAACACAACAATCATCAAACAATCACGCAAGCAGCTACTTCACCACCGTGCAAACAATACGCCGGCAACCGCGCCAATGAAAAATGACAGACAATGGACAATACACTGAAGCGTCCCCATTCGCCGCTTTCATTCAAGGATAGGAATCGTGCCGAATAAAGTTGTACAAAAGCAAACTATAGGGCAGAACTGTGAAGCATCAACGCTACGGAAGAGATTATTCTTAGAGTGAAACGTTGTAGAGTGATTTACAACGATTCAAATCACTCTGTATCATATTGTGTAATGTATTCCTAATTCACCGTATTCAGAGTTTGGTTAGCGTCGTTGATCGTGAACCAACCAACAAAATAACAAAGAACGCGGGTGGACAACCTCGAAGTTAAATTAGGCGAATCATAACGCAAAACAATTTTGTGGGTCGGAAAACGATACAATTGTTTACAACCCACAGGTGGCTCTACTGAGTCAACAACAAACCCTGAGGTAGTCAAACTAAATAAATTAGAGATCGCGAAGTTCACGAGATGAAATCACTTTGTACTATCCTCGATTGCGGAACACCCTCTTAATGAACGGGCGGTAAAGTAAAGAAGGTGGATATTATCCTTGACTTTCTCGAGATAGTTTGATCTTTGGTTAAGAAAGCCAACGCAGGCACACAACGAGAACTTGTGGCGAGTGATTAACAAAGTTTCAATTAATCTACACAGTTTCACCCAGCTGTATGTTGTGATCACGGGGAACAATGAAACTACTTCGGCCAAATGTCAAACGGTCAATGAGGCCGAACTTCGATTATCTGACGCACGCTGATTCATTGATTGGCGCAGCCACTTTGGTAGACACTCCACGACCGGGGTTCACAACCGTCTACCTACGTTTTAATGTATGTGACCGTAGCGGTTGCTGAAAAGAGATGGAATGGTTGATCGGGAAAAGAGGGTCGGGCCCTTGGATTAATTGAAGCGACATGGTTCTGGCGCCCGTGATGAAACGTAGTTGGGCGACGTTATGGGTTCGATGTGGGCCAAATTAAAGACTTAGTTTTACCCTTACCACTAAGTTCCCGTCTGTGTAATGCAGCTCCCCTGTTGTTACGTAAGTCGATCTTTGAGAACGCGCTACTGACTTTGATACCCGTTTAATCAAATCAGTTTTTGTGGGAAAAATAAGCGTAACAACCGTCGTATGCCCTGAGACGTATGTCGCATACAGTTACACCCGGATAGTATACACTGCTGATTGTGGGTTGGTGACGACTATCAGAAATATCACTCACTACAATCGCCACAACCTTCAGTGATTTGCAACTGGGCAATATTACTCTGCCTCAGTCGCGCCACGGACAAGCAATTGGACAAAAACACAGGGTCGGAGGGAAGCTAAAGTGCCGTTTACTGATAGCTTCATGCATTCGGACAACCAGTTCTCGTATTCGCCCATTAGTTCTTGTATGGATGAGTTGGTTCACCGATGCAGTGATGAATATTGCAAACGGGGCAAGCATGATGTGACATCGTTTCTAAGATTTGTTCGTCTTTAGCCTTTACGCGCAACCTCAGTGGAAAGAAATGAGAAATGTACGGTCAGGAAAACAACAAACAATGTATCTTCAAACTAAATGGAAGAGGGAAAGGCAATTGATTCCACCTACTAAGGGGTTCACGGTGATAGTCCGAACAGGCGAACAAGGACGTATAAAACTCACCGAGACGCAAATCTTGAAAGATTAAACTCCCTTTTGGAAGGGCGATCTCATTCGTTTCAAACAGACGGTTCGGCCAATAACCCAAAGAACATGCAAGTAAACAGCACAATAAAGTGCTTAGAAAAGCTGACAATCCAGACAGAGTGGACAGTAACATCTCAGCACGCATGAGAGGCCTGATGAGAAATTAACGCTATAAAAACTTTATGATTTCGCTTCATCTTTATGAATGGTTACCGCTCTCAGTTTCATTTCAGGGACAAGAAATGTTGGTTGCAGGCTAAAATTCAATTCGTATGGAATGATATTACGTGGCACCCATAGAGCGTCACGAGCCGCTGCACAGCAATGTCACAAGAATGCACCAAGTGTTCGGACTGCCCCAATTAAGAAAGAAGGTTCGGGGTTTTCGGTCATCCGTTTTTCGAATACGACAGGTTGTCCTCACCTCTACGATAATCAGTACGGGCAGGGTGAGGTAGATCAGCCACCACGGTTCTTCAATGGTTACCTACTTGATCTCTTGCAACTGGAAACTGAAAAAATACGCACATATTTCAAATACATGTATGCACCTGTTTGTAGCGAAGCTACTTGGAACCCGTATGAATGAAACTGACTTCTCAGAACTGGCTATTTTTAACCAATGGAACCGCGCCCAGAGAAAAATGGAGAGCGTTCGAATGGTGTATCGTCAAACAGAACACCATAAGCAGTTACCGTTTCCGTCCTAACGAACTACTTCAGTGAATTGTGGAGGGCATTTGCACTCTGATAGACACTCCGGGAATGGCAAACGCCTTGTTAAAAACTTGTCATGAGCCATATTCCATTATATCATATGCCTGAACAATGACCGGTAACTAGCAGGAATGTGAGAGACCGGTGGAGGAGTAATCACACAACGGGGGTCTCAGTGAGAGTCTTCCTTGATAATGAGTTTACAATGGTGAGAGGTTATTCCACTACACTCAGAACACACATCATGGGTCGGTCGTTAGAGTTGACAGACCAGCATCACACTCCATCCGAATAAGGATTTGGTTTCATATACCAGGTAGCAGTGGAGAACAAATTTCAAATCGAAGAAGGCAATTTCAATTGACACCAGCTCAAAATGATCCAACTAAGGTCATTTGCACTTATTCGGTGCGAAATTTCTCAGTGAGCGAGAGTAAGTGGCACTAGAAGAAAACCCACAAAACACTCAAGGGGAAATAAAGAAGCCGAAATTTTGAGAAATTCCACATTACGCTAATTTTCAGTAACATACGAAAGAGAAAATCCTTGCGAAAATCAAGCGCTACGCTTAAGCATTGTGATGTATTACCAGAACCGGAGCTGCGACTAATCAAATTCTTGGAGGAATACTTCAACGCGACGAAGAGTTATGTCCAAAGGCTCACAGCTAACAGATTGAGGACAGCACGGGTGACCGGACGAGACATGGCAGGCAAAATTAGGTGGGTGGCTAGATCAGTAACGTGAGTATTCTAACACTAGGCGGAATATCTCACCGCGGTCGTAGAATACAGTCAAAGCTCATAGTGGGTAGACTGCGGAAAACTTGACCGACCGGACGAGTCATCGCCCAACAACAGCGGGCGAGAAATGGCATGCGAAAACCCGCCGACAGAAAGCGTCGACCACAGAAACCTGGCCGATGTGCACACAACATATGAACGGGGACTGAGTGTGTTGTGGACCGGAATTCCGGTTCATAATCGTGAGTGTGATATGACAACCAACTAACTGGGCAATAAAGATTGTGCTTTGTCTAGCGCCTTTTTATCACAATCGGGTCGTCGGTTTCACGGATAGAATACATGACACCGAACCTAACTGCGGGAACACTGACGAGAGGACCAGTTTATTCATTCGAAGCAAACAATCAAATGCCAAGCAAACTTGCCACTGAGTACATCGGACAGGATTACGGATAATTAGGAAACTGCAACTGCTTTATTTGATTGCATATGCCCCCTCAAACTGCTTTGTAGCGAGGAATGGAGGGAAGACGCTAACGTCATAAAGAGAAGGGACAAATGGGCTGACCGGTGATATAAATGCGCCCGAACGATGGCAGCTGAGGGAATGACAACGAAATAGAATATGCACTGCCGCAGGACACCGAACCCTCAAGTGTATAAATCCATACGCTTTTAATATGATGTCGCGGACGCGTCCTCACCGTTGCAGGAGGCCGATGTAACTTTGTCCTATCACTCGCTAATTTGTCTTACTAGCCGTTGGTGGTCCGGTTAAATTGGATCAATATGTTTCTGTTTTCTGATCGTTTGATTGTCAGACTAGTCACATTTATGGTTAAAGTCACATTCGTCTCGGTCACCTACTGAGTGGCACAAATCCAGCGTACGCTCCGTGTTCTGACTCCACATTGCTGGTAGGGTTATAACAGGTGATCAAGCCACTCGAAACAGGTGAATCGGGAAGAATATCGTCACAAAACAGTTTTTGTAAAAATCGCAGCAACTAACCATCATGTTGCTATCTTGCTCTGAACTGGTTGATTATTCCTGCTTACCCCACAGGATGGTCTANTGTTCTGACTCCACATTGCTGGTAGGGTTATAACAGGTGATCAAGCCACTCGAAACAGGTGAATCGGGAAGAATATCGTCACAAAACAGTTTTTGTAAAAATCGCAGCAACTAACCATCATGTTGCTATCTTGCTCTGAACTGGTTGATTATTCCTGCTTACCCCACAGGATGGTCTATACAGTTGAAAGGTAGCAGATAGATAGAAACATGGTGCAAGCTATTCTACTCGTGTCTATATTCGAGAGAGGAACGGTTTGCGAATCCTCGGTTACTGGTTCATGAGAAGCAGGGGCGGGGAACGAAGCGACAGAGAACTGTGGTGAGTCTAAACTGGGCGTGACCGATTAATCACAACAGTAGCAAGCACGCTTGACTCATAGCATCGAAATCCACCCTGTAAAAACACATGTGGAGACGCGACACTGAAGAGAAACTAAGGTCGAATGCTTCTTTTTGACGTACGGCTGTAGAAAATTTATCTAAAAGCACAACTTGCGATCGCACATGAATACTGTTCAGACGATAATGAGAAACCCCGACTATCAATGTGCGCGACACCGTAGTTAAATGCTGATGAAGGTTTTTGAAAGAGAAATATTACGCGTTGACTATGGTGGAATGTTCCCAGTGGAATTCAAAAAAGCACAAAAAGGATATTATATTCACAGAGGTTACGTGGCAACCGGATTGTGCACACGCAAAAGACCATCTACAAGAATGAACAAAAAATAAAGACGGAGAGATGGCATAAATGTACACGTGAAAAGTGGAAGGTAGTTCAGATCTGGGGGGAAGGATAAAATCTTAAGCCGATGTTTCCTGATTCATGCAATGGGAAAAAAAGCGTCTCAATCGCCTATTAATTCAAACAGTTCTGCGTATAAATCATCGGGAAATTCAAGTCTGTCCTCGTCCTTGAGACACTCCAGCAAGACTCGATGCTCGCGGCCCATATCGCGAAGATGCCTCAGAGCAAGTTCAATATCGGACACTACTTTATCGGTGTCTTGATATCGAACGTTCAAACTGTACTTGACTGCATTTAGTATTCTTTCGCGCAGCGCCTCAACAGTTTCTCGGTCGGATAGATTTGGAAGTTCTGTAAAATGAGAAGAGGAAAATAGATGCATGCAATCGAATTAAACATATAAGAGGCGCATTTACCACTGAGTGTGAGTATGATACGAATACATTCGGAATATTTCGACGAAGCGATGCGGAAGAACTTGAAACAGCTTTAACGCATTCAGGATAGACCGGCGGTACTGGCTCGTAAAAAATGGGATATGTGCCTACGCTCACCTACGACAGTTATATAGTACTTTGTCGAGCCGGTTACTTGGTAAATAGTTGCACGTGAAATGATCAGTAGTTGAGTTTAATAGAACACACCAGGACTTAGCACACGAAAAAATGAGCACATTGCTCACCCGCAGGCCGTGTCTTGCCGCAAGATTGTGAAACTCGCTTCATGCGAACTACGAGAATTCACCGAATATTTATCCACATCAGTCGTTGCTTGCAAGACTGCTCCCACGGAGGAGCTAATATCTGAACAGAGCAGATTTAAGACGACGGGCTTTCAAAGAATGTGAACCAAGCAATTCTGGGCCTTATGTCATTGAGCTCGTTAGCATGAGTAAGCACTTCGTGACGTTCTATTTCGTAGTTCGTACAACCCCACTGGCGGTCAGTGGGAAAATGCACCACGGGACCCAGGCGCCGAACTGATACCCAAACACGACCACCCAGAACCAGAATCCATCTCCTTCACCACAACACATTCTGAGTGAGGGCTCGAGAATCTGCAGCGCCTATAATTGAAGACGCCATCACACATGCCACAGAACAGATTACGATCAGCGATGTGAATTAAGAAAGCGATGCTCAAGTTGTGTCCGTTGCTCCTAAGTAGATCTCAACAATAAGAATGAATCTACCTCAGGTGTGATCTACAATAACACAGCAACGCACATAGATCTGAAAAACTATAAATTAACCAGACGCTTTTTTTACTGGAAACCCACACAGTACGCACATTCACCAATATGCGCGATATGTATAATACTGACGAGAAAACAGACAAACTTCAGCTCGAAGGTTCAGACACCTAACATAAAGAAATACCAAGGTAACATTGGAGCAGAACTATAGTGTTTAAATAGCCGTTCAAAAAGTGCACTTCGTCCAAAGAGAAACGATCCTTCATAACGATGAGTAAAACGGCTGACGAAACAAAAAATCTGAAGAGTGTATGGAAATGCGCGGGATTCGTACAGAATAACACAGTATTAGAAATCAGGAAGTCAGTCGGTGGCAAGAAATTAAATACAATACCAGTCACAATCAGATCCTACCCCAGTGACTTAGTGAAGGTCAAGTAAATGAAAAGCTGAAAATGAGAAAAGCCTTGTAACTGTATTCGACTGTTCTGTTTTGAAGGATGATCTACTAATGTATATTGAGACTTGCTTTTCGAATAGCGATGCTATTTTGTACCCAAGAGTGCAAAAGACAAAGTTGAAACACACATGCTGTTAAAACCATGAACTATGATCGGCTTTGTTGATTCCGCATGCATGGCTGGTAGAGACGAGTGTGAGAGAAGGCTTTGCATGGTATACAGAGACGTACTGATGAGAAAATGTTTTCGGATATTCTCATCACGTCTGTACATATCCATACAACATAAAACAAATACGGATTGCATGCGGAATACCAGGAACAAACAAAGTTAATCGACTTGTCAAACAATTTGACTGTTGGTACACTAAACAAGAACCGAGTTGATGATGCTCTATACTGTTGCCGGGCGGTTAAGATACACCGTATTATTTATCATACCACTAATAACGAAGCACAAGCGTGAGGCCAGGGTAGATTTAGCGATTGCACGAGAGGCTTCCGAATGCATAAACTTGAAGAAGCAATTTAATTACGATCACAACTGTTGTCGTACGTCGCTGTTGGATTAATTTTGTGAATCCTGGGTATACGGTTGATGACACTGAGGGACCGAGCAGAGCCAGTTTGATGGGTCATGTCAACCAAAGGAGCGGTGATTGATTATCGACTCTACCTATAGTTTCCGTAGACAGACTGGTTGACGCCATTAAATTCGCTTTGGCAGTTGTTAGGTCATACGCCCAATATACTCCGCTGTTCAACAGCATGAGAACGACTGAACAATCGTGGTTGGGATGTGGACTGGGGTATTACCAGTGAGTTGAAGAAAGGAAGCGAAACAGAACGTGAGACTTGTACGTAGAGATGCGAAGGGCAGTGTTTGGTTAATCGCTTTGTACAGACAGTAAATGAGTAAATATATGGCTGTATCTCCAGTGAACGGATGGTTTATGAAGATGGATATGTTCGCCACTGTCGGTGTATCACTTTTACTTCCGGATACCACCTACTCCACGATGAATCGTTCAAAACAGTCATTCTGTCAGAATTTTCTTGCTACTATATGGAGTTCGGCCTATAACGAATCTTCTCGAAGGTTCACTCAGCTCCGTCAGAAATCCCTTGCACCAGAGTTGCTGAGGTTAACGTACCGTCCAATATGACTTACGACATACCGAGAGACCTTCCTGTTTATCTCGAAAATTCAACATCCAGATAATGAAAACGTATTGTTAGATTCTATTACCCAGCTGAAACAAATAGAGTGAACGCTGCTGAAATGATATACTAGGAAGAAAACCTTAACATCTACTCATGATAGCAAAAATGTCATCAACCTATTAACGGTAGAGGCGTGTCCTTTCTATTGCTGTGCACAGTTAAGTATGTCCCAATATGTTTGTGAACAAAACCGACTTTGGAGACAGCGGCCGATTCTGGTTCACAGACTGATAGGGAGCAGCCGAATGAGCAATCATTGGCGATTCCTCATCAGAAAAATATCTGATCGGTTGAGTCACGTCCGAACCGTCTCCAACAGTGCATCTAACATGCGCAACCAGTTCCTCATTTACCAGCGTTTGAGATTAGTAAGTCTCATCATTAGTAAAAACGGTCGCAGGCAGAGATAAAGTCAAACCGATCGGCTGACATTCATACGAGTTAGGGGTACGGTAAATCTAATCCCAAGAGCACGATTTCGCAGTCAAAACTACAATATCTCAAGCCGGTATTTAGCTTTGGATTAGCGTGTGACTCAGATATACTTTCGCGTGCTCGAGCGACCACAAGGTCGTTTATTTCTACTAATGCACAGAAGTATGTCAAGTAAATTTTCAAAGCGACTGACACCAAAACTACACAGTTTACGTCGAGCCTGTCTAATCAGTGTTTTCATTGGTTCCCGTGTTTCGGAGTTCCAACCAATGAGAAGGGGTTTCAACCCGGGTTATTTGTTCATCGTTGTTCATACCTGCTATTAGCATCGTGACAAATAGGATATGGTTACAATGCTATCCAATTTCCTCCGTGAATCTTGAGAGTCAGTTACACCAGCACTTAGAGGTACCACGGTACTCAAATGTCCACAACTTGAAATACCCTCTATCAAAACATGGCGAGACCGCTTAGAAAGTTGAGGAGCTAACAGTAAGCTGGACTGTTTTTCCGAATCGATCAAGGAGACCTTGGTAGATTGCAAACCATCAGTTTCTGGATGAACCAGACAGTTGCCGGTTATCAAGAAAAATGCGTTCTCGCAAGGTCAGTTTTCTTAAAATTGAAGACAACTAATACGTATCCAGCTTATTAACCAAGCCTTTTCGTTTGGTGGATGGGTAGGTATTCGATGCTTTCGGAGAATCTCGATTTTAATGTGACCTTTGACCGACAAAAGAGGGCAATTGTCAGATGCGCCCAAATTTAGACATATCGCGACAGTGTTGTGTTGCTTGTTGGAGCTACCTTGAAGATAAAAAAATGTTGACGGCAATAAGTGGTAATAAAGCATAGTCCCGTCAGTGGCGTGGACGTCAACTGAGAATCGCGTTTCCACACTTGCATGCCAACTTGGTTGTATGCGTTACACACGCTAATTGTGAGTTACATCGTGATGAAATGGTAGGCGCTGAATGGCTAAAAGCAGCCAATTTCAAAATGGGAATTTTTCATGTCAAGTTGGGCAGCACACTGATTAGATTTTATCCACAGCATGTGCTGATTTCCTGGAATTGCATTTTTCAGAACCGTTCACCTCAACAAGCCACTGATCGCTTCAAGTGACGAATTAACAAGTACGTCGTACACAGTACAGTGACCACTGGTACATCACAAAGAGAAGAATTACGAGGTAGCTAGAAGGTGCCATATTCAGGTAGTCCGAAAAATGCAAATAATTGATAAAAAAATCGCTTCCGGCAAGCAATGGACGATGACAGGAGATAACACATTACTTACCTGAGTTCAAGATCACCAGTGCAGCAACGAGACCCAAATGTTGTAGCTGTTGTGTGAATTTGCATAGACGTTCCGCATTTGCGAAGCCGTAGCGGAAGAAAAGTTCGCCAGCGGGAAATATTGTGAGCAGCTGCTCTAAAGTGAGCACAAAATGATCTGGTCCGTGCCAAGTTCCCAATTCGCTGTTCCAGTACAGGTAATGGACCATAAAGGCCAGCTGGACCAAGGTAGATGATAGAGGATTCGGTTGACGTAAACTGAACGTGACACAAGTAGGCGCAGCTTACAGATTCACACACTGTTCAGCCAACTACTCTCAAAAATAAACATTAAACGTAGGCTTCATTTTTGTCGTGAATACCCGTCACGACTGGAACTGTACCTCTGGCCACGTTCTTACGAGATGACTGTGTCAGACAGTGCGTCACTGGCTTCACAGTAAGTACCATTGAATTACCGCAGACAAACACTCAGTCACACTCGTTTGTGAATACCGTTCAGGTTGCCTGATCATCTCGGGAGCAGACACGATAGCTGTCACGTTGACCCCAATCAACAGTCCAGATGAAACTTAAGAAACCAAAGCTAGCTTAACGGTAGTCGATTATCAAAAGGTAGAAGGAGAATTAGTTGACTTAAAGTGAGCACCATCGAGCATTACTCAAAGATGGGCGCCGTGGACCGTTTTTGAAAAATCTGTCAAGTCTAATGTGAAGTTAATAGCGTAGAACTGAAGCCTGATGACGTGGCCGTAGTCCAAATTCCGGCAATGACAAGGATATGTGCTACTGAATAGATCTGATAAGAAACTAGAGTTTAGTATATAACTGCAAAAACGGCTGGCTTTGGAGAAATTAAAATAAAATGATGTAAACAGACAGGACGGAATCTGCGATCGACTTACTTCGAAACCACTGTTCCGAACGAGCAGGATCCGGTCTTGTGGTTTCAAGATGGGAAAGCCAGGAATGCGTTTAATAAACCGGACCATGTCAGTTAAACTTTCATTGAGCTGTTCGTGGAAAACTGCCCAGCAGGCCTGCCTAACAGATTGTGAGACCTCAATGGGCTGGTTCCACTGAAATCAAATTGGTGCGGTGAAACAAAATCAATTTAAAAGTACTGAAAGGGAAGACATTTATGAACCACGCAGCACCCAAGAGCGTGAGTCTGGGACAAAACAGTAGAGCCAAATACTGTGTGCTGAACTACATACCTTAAAATTGTGAGTAAATATCATCTTCGCATTGAACAGTAATGTCAAAGGATAGGCAATCCACAGCACTGCTATGAAACTTGACCTGTCCATGTAGTACACTGGGGATAATCCATCTCCATTGGTAATACTGTCGTAACATCGCCAGTGAACGCGAGATCAACACGTGCATAAAAATACGGTTTGGAGGAAAACAATGGCAATAAGCATGCTCATTTACATGTTCAATGTTTGATTTTTTAATTAGTCGTAAGGCCCGAGCCTATAATATTGTAGTAATTACGAAATAAACATGTGTACACTGTGTACGCCAGAGAAGTGCTTTCATGCGTGCTGTTGCTGCAACTGAGTTCACATCAACGAATCTCAACTGACAGTCCTTGAACGTGAAATCTGTGCGAATCGGTCTAAACGCCGGGCAAATTGACTGAACAAGACTAAGCTACAGAAATGCGGCAGCATGATAGACAGTAAAAGTTACCAACATGAAAAAAGATTGAACTAATAAGGAAAATGCGTCCAATGTCAACAGCAAATAATGTACGCCGGTAAGTGGTATTAAGTCCTTGTTGCTTGGACGTCGTCCGGCTGAGCAAACTTAGACGGCACCTGGGGGGCAAATCTATAACCGTGTAGTTTATAGTTGGTACCCTAACAACTGAATTCTATCAAGCTGACTGATAGCACATTAGAAACAATTACCGATTCCAATTAGTGTTGGAGCATCAACTGCACGCCATCCAGGTGACTAGTTAGAAGCAAAATGACGGATAGGGAGCAGAAGTGCGACCGACAGAATGCAACCGAGAATAAACAAAATGACAAATAAAAACGTTGAAAAGCCTAAATGTATTACACCACGAGAGTAAATGCTGTAAAGATTAACGTGCAACAAGTGTTATACATAGAAATAAGCAAGACAATAAGGAAACAAACGGGTATACGCTGTGAAAGATTTCACCCTAACCTGGACTTCTACTTCTGTTGACGTGCCTACTTTGTTCCCTCCCCTCCCCCATTGTGACCGAAGTTTTTATACCAAGTGTAGCACGCCTGACTCACTGGCATAACCAAGTTATATTCTCACCATCTGATGCTAAATGTCCGTGGACAAGCTCATTCGGATTAACTCCGCTGAATGTGCGTTTATTACTATTCATGACTGCACTTGTTTGGTAACTTTTAGCGCAGAATCATCACGAGTTGGCCACGATAATTTTCTGACTACGACGGACATCGAGTGCATAAGCTCCGGCAGTCGTCTGCAAAATTATTCAAAATGACGTAGAAAACGTAAACCCTCCCGCATTAATAGAATATTCAAGATGCGGAAGTGATTTTTCAACTCCCCAAACAGAAGAAAAACTTTTTGGAAAAACCACTGAAATCGATACTAATGATAAGTCGAACTCAGCGGACAGAGAAACGGGTCGAACTAAAAGGAAAGTACACCACAGCACAATGTGTACAGGTTCAGAAGGATGATAGGTCGGAACTGACTTTTACTAACGTTCAACAAGTTAAACTGACAGCGCTTACAAGTACTTCTGCAGTGGAAGTGATCGTCTGTTGTTGCGAAGCAGCAGTTGCATTTACCTAGGTTAAAGATGCAACAATGTGATGGTAATTCGAAATAATATTGGTCATTCATAAAGGAACTTCAGGTTGCAGGGATGGAAAAACGACTGACAATCAAGTACGACTACCAATCGAATCAAATCTGTGAAAGTCCGCCTAGTTGCCATTCAACCGTCTACGATAGACACAAAGAAAGGCTAACTGCCGGGGCCAGGATCGATCTTCCGAAACGTTTCGGCTAATATCGTATGATTGCCAATTCTGTCAAAGATGACCATTTGAGTGGACCATGTCTGTCTCGAGGAAAATACACACCAGGTGCGGGTTAAAGAAAAGGAACATGACTACTTGTGTATCTATGACAGCCAGATGATAACTTAAGTGAATATCCTCATGAATATTGCGTGTTCAACTGTTTAGCGTCTCATCTACCACGAGCTGCGGCAACACTACACGTAGACAAACCAAAGCAGTCAACCGCGATCACTACGACTCGGATGTAGCACAGCAGACACAGCGATGCTCCCACGTTGACGAATGTTTACTCTGCTCATCACAGATACGATGACAGAGCGCTCAGACTCAGCACAGAACTAAAGGAGAGGATTCAAACTGGCAAATCGAGGAATAATGACCAACGGTTCTTGTTAACGCTGCAAGAAAACGACCGTGAAGCTATAACAACACAACTAGACTTCGTGGTCTTTGAAAATCACGGAACAATCGGTTTGATACAGGTTATCAAGACGGATGCCTATGAGTTTCAGGCCAACTCCACACATGGGACATTCACGAGAAGAAACTTGTTGTCTGCCTCTTCTATCACTGATCCACACGACTACATAGCACGTATAACATAAACTGCGCACAGTCTCTTAAAACGTTCGTACAAACTTAAATCACGCCACTATAAGACTGTAGATCTTGATGTGCTAGAATTGTGGAATCGATGGCTGTATACCATAGTCCACCCATAGCGAATATCAATTTCACGAAGTATCCCACTCAACAAAGTTGAACGTGTAGGTGTTCAGTGACGTATCGGAAGTCGGCCACGGAACAGTAGCCTTTCTACTCCTGATAAGCTGTCAACATTTCAGTAGTCGTTACATTGCCATAGCCAGTCTGTGTTGCGTGCATCCATATGCCCAGTGTACCAATATGACGGCTGACGTGACAGTAAAATTATCGAACCAAGTAAAATACGAACTAAACATATCGATCTCGGTCACTAGTGTTTGCACGGATTCCATGGTTGTACACAGCATTCACAACGTTGTTACAAGATTCGCGACGCTTCTTGTAAACAGACTGACAACCGTTTGTGAAACACCTCTTCCAGAACCATGGCACCACATCAATACGAAGTGTAATGCGGCAGATAGTGCGTCGTACTACATTTTTGCGGACTATGCGATGGTTAAATGGTCAAACATTTCGCTGCGAAAACCAAACCAATTGGCCCAGCATTGGGAAGAGGGTGGATATACCAATTGAATTACCCACCAACCACAGCACCGCTATTACTAGTAGTTCCCACGAAGCAAACACTCCCATTTCGAGGTTCAAAGAGGAGTACTTCTCGACAAGGCCGCAGCGCATCGTTTCATGGCTTTGAAAGTATGAGCGAAACCTCTAGACCAAGAACAACATACAGGGAGTACGTCGTAATCCCATTAGCAAACTCCAGAGTGCTTTGAGTAAAATCATCCGCCCAGCACAATAACATTTGTTCTCAAGAGGGCGTTCGCCAAGCAAGGAGGGTCTCAACATCCAAGAAAAGTCTGTCGCCAAAAAGTTTACTCAAAATTCCAGGTTCTCTTCAGAAACTCAACCAATCTGTGTGTGGACAAGACTACAAAATGCCAACCCGATTCTTGAGACCTGCAATCCGTTTGTATTACCAACGAAACAACGTGTAGCCACCTTGACCATGCAACACGAGAATAGTCGTCATTTGGATGCGAATTATGGTACTTCTCCCTTAGAAGCGCCGAAGGTGGTTGAACCAGCATTTCAAAAAGCCATGGTACCGCTGCTCATAAGCGCATAGGAATTCCTTTACAGTAATCGGGATGGACCAATTTGTTCCTTCACTTGCCAAAAGGAGACGTACGACGGAGATGTAATACGACTGCACCTTTACTCGTTTTACAATCAGCACAACTCATATCGGATTGGCACACTCGATGGTTTATTACCACTACAACCTTTCAAGGCAAATCATGAAAGCGTTGTGAATTTGTTGCACGCTCTAACGGGCATTAGTTGTCACCAAGAACGCGTTCAACGACGCCTCCCAGAACGTCTGAAAATGACTACAAACTAGCATTATCATATTGGCCGAGGATTTTAATACCTAACTTGGTCACCATTCTCCAAATGGAAACAGGGTGGTACGTTTGATGTCTGAAACCAACGTACCGACAGTGGTGAAAAAGATCGCCACAACTCTGCGCACCTCACGATCTCCAGAACACAAGCGCAAGATTTCAATACAGAAAAGAGCACTGTCACATGGAGAAAGCGCGGTACAACTTGATCACAGACAAAAAGTCGTGCAAACACCAATCAGCTATAGTTGGCACCGATCTGTTAACGATTACCGTGCGACAGCCTAGACTCGCATCACGTTGTTGTGGGTGTCCGGTTTGACCTATCATTTGTCCAGGGGTGAAATATTCGCAAATAAGATAATTAGATGGCAGTCCAGCTAACGGAATGTAAGGAACGCTCCCGACGGAGCAGTGGTGTATAAATTGCTGAGCTCGAATCCGATTGGCGAGCCAAACGAACAGTGAGAATAAATCACAGGGGCATGATGTGAGCAGGTATGTCGAAGTCACTTGCTGGTCTTATGTTACGTCGGCTCATCGAACCCAAGGAAAACCAGATTACGTGATGAACAGGCAGGATTCCTATCCGGTCAAGGAGGTATTGGCTACATTCGTACCCTGCGACAGACCATAGAACACCTTGTGGGCGGTCGAGGGTTTTGATCTCTAGACCTGAAAACAGTCTCTGACTCGATTACTAGCACCATTTTCGGGAAATCTCCCTCTCATAAAGAAGCTCCAAGGGTATAGGTGAATCTGTAAAAATCAGTGCATACAGGGTGAGTTTCTGGAGAGGTGCCTTGGATGTTCACTTCTTATCAGCAATATCACGACCTGACGAGATAGTGCTATCCGAGTATGCAAGTGGATTGCTCATAACAAGGAACGCGACAGTGACAGTGCTCATTCCTGAAACGTTACCCTGCAGTTTGAAGACGTTCGGCGCACTCTATACAAGCCACTGTTCACTATGATCTGTAGGCTTCCGATAGAGAGTCCGAGCACGTGGGTCACTTAATGTCAGGAAAAGATTAAGTATAACGCTTAGTGGACTTCTCTGACGCACCTTCCAAAACGTCTCCAGGAAGGAAGAAATCGGACACCTTGGGCGAACATTACTATAGGTGATGAACAGTTGAGGTAGTCACAAGCTTTTACCCCGCTTTCAGAGTGACTATACAATGGTCTTAATAGGTCTACGTACCTTCCCGGAACTTCTTTGCGAAAGAGACCGTTTCAGAGAACGCTGCAAACAATCGAATCGAAAGCAGCCTTTAAGATGGGGACTGTCGAGTACCTACAATCCCCACCGTAGGGTGAAGATGTATCCGCACATCAAAAAAGCTCCTAACTTGGGAGGCCGATGGGTTCATTCTTAGGAACACGGCGTTCTTTACCTTACGGATGTCCGAAATCGGATTAGCCAGATGGTCATTAAATAAAAACGGCTGCTTGGCCATTCAGGACCAACACAGCCTCGTCTATAAGGTAATCGTGTTCAAGTTGAAGAAGTCATAAGACTGACAGAGATTGACAAAATTAGGAAAGAACCGATAACCGTTGATAGATTGTTGTACGTGCGCTTGCATCCACGGGAAGCAGAAAAACGAACTCGTCGAACTACGCCCGCTACACCAGAGCAAGTGCTTATAAACGTCCAACTTGAAAGATTGACACATTCACTTTGGTACGAACGATAAAGGCCAAATAATGCCCAGGGTTCACAGGCGACGGATACCGCTCGGACGGCAAACTCTTGAATGTAGTAACAACATTGACGAATTGAAATAAGTCAGCAAATCAAAGGACGTTGTCATGTTCATCAGAAGATGACTTAGTGATTACAATCCCATTGCATACATGGTGGGCACTATGTCAAGGACTAGCTAATAAGGACAACTAGGTCAATCTATAGACGACCAATCGTTTTTGAACAGAACTAAGTTGGCTGCTAATCGTACAGCAGTGGATTTGGGGTCAGGGTTAGTACAAGCGTCACTGCTGTCAAGTCATGAATAACATGAAGGTTTCCAATACTTCACATGTGACAGAGTATGAACAAGACAATACACACCTCTAGATGACGACGCAATTCATAAATAATTTGTCAAAAATTTATGCAAAGGAAATTACAATCAGCAAAACCAAGAAAGGTTTCGAAAAAGGAAAGCGCTTACTACTCACTTCCCAGTCGTAGAATTCGAACAACTGAAACAAGGTGGCGTGATTGTCGAGCGCTATATCTGCTAACCGTGGTTCGTTGCGGACCTCGTTGTAATGTTTTACATAGACTTGCATGAAGCTCGGCTTAATTAATCGCGAGAGACGGCGAGACAACACCTCGCCTTCGCTTAGCGTAGGTAAGGAAACTCGTCGCGCACACACTGGGGTAGGAGCGGTAGTGCTGGTAGAAGGTTTGGGGAGAATAGCCACAGGCAACCGATCATCTTTCAGTAGAGTGCGTGTGGTTTCTTTGCGCACATTCGGTGTTGAGACATTGTTGACGAGGGTCACCGGGATGGCGATCGAGATTGGGGTACTGGGATTAAACGATATAGGGTCCGTGACCATGTGGGCGGAGGCAAGTTGTTGGCCGTTCACTGGGTCTCCGGTGGGCTGCAAACAAGGGGAAACAAATACGAAAATATCCAAACTACCAAGAGAATATTAACCTAACTCTTCTGGCCGCATACTCGCCGGGCGGGAAAAATACAAAAACAGAAACACTCACGCAGGCTTGGATCAGAATGGCCGGCTGGGATAACGGTTGCACAGGAATGGGCGCCAACGTTGAGGAGACAGCAGAAACTGTAATGGACTTCTTTTCAGCAGGTTGGACAACTGTACAAGGTTCCATAGGTGAAGGAACCCGAGGGGTTTCAACTGCAGCATAATCGTCACCAGTTGCAAGAGGAACTGCGGTTTGAAGGGGATATGGCTGGTCAGCTGAAAGCGGATTACCTTGGGCTGAGCCATTAGTGTCGTGAAAGAGGTGGATTTCGGTTTCGGTATTCAAGGGTTGTGTGGAATTGATGGTAATCCTTCTGACAGACACGGGTGTCACAACATTGTCAGAGACGTCTGGTAGTCGCACAGGATGCGTTGAGGCTATTTGTTGAGAGTTAATTTGTACCTACAGAAAAGAAGAGTATGGACAAATAAAGATTAGTTGATTTGCGGATGAGGTGAGCCATAAAGTGGGTTACACATGGATGAGAAAGGACCGATCAAGTTCAAGTCATGTACAAGCACACACAGACACGCTGAGGCGTGGATGCACCGACACTTGACGTGAAACCGCGTACGTGAATAGTCATAGGGACAAACAACATGGAACAGAAAGACTCACACATACCTCCATCGACGCGCGTGTGACTATTCATATAAAATAATTCACTAGTTTTAGCACGTCATCAACAAATGTGAGCGCGAGCACATACTCCATGTCGATCGTTTACCCGTACTTTGCACAATTCAGAAGGAACACACTTCAGGTGGTCAGATTGATATGGTAAACCTGCTTAGAACGTTTAAACAGTTTGTGAGTTGATGCAGGGTAGAGCGACGTTATTGACACAATCCAGAACATAAAGTTTGTTATCTGGCTGGGACTCACCATTGACCAGACAGTCAACTCTGAATGCTGCGCATGGTATGTTATTCATGAGAAGAATAAAGATTGCAAATGGCAGTGGGCAACCAAATCGAACGAGGAAAGTGAGCAAACATGGATATAACAGAGCCCCGTACACATCTGCTCGCTTCAATGTCAATGTGCACACAGCTCGAATAACCTTCACATACTTATGGAGCACAGCCTTCCTCGGACGACAAGACCAATCTAATCGATAGAACCCAGCGCTAATCGAATGCCTAAATGGCCATCTACATGTCAACCGTGAAGGTGTCGGAATTCCTTGATTGATGAGGATCAGAAATACTTGACCACAGCTTTACATCTCATACCCAGGACTGCTGATCAACTGCCCGACGTTTGAACGACCCTGAAGGGATGACTTGTTTCTCGATAGAATGCGGCTGCAAACTGGATCCATCACCACCCTTCTGAATGTAGGACGTGGGCGAATTCAGAGACAACGGAGACGTTCCGTAGGTTCGATTCAGTTGTTCATCGTGAACTGTGGTAGGGAAGAAAGCCAGCGAATGTGTTCAGCTCTTTACTGTCGAGGTAAATGTCATAAAACACTATGCAAATTACACGTGACTAATAAAAAGGTGGTTTGACCAAAGAACTGTACATTATACTGAGGCAAGTAGAGCTGCATCAAAAAGTCGTTGCGCGTTATTTTCCGACAATAGAATGTCAATTAAACCTGAAGGCGTAATTTTAGAGTGAAATTCGAACCGTTCAAGCCCAGGGTGCTGAGGCAGCGATTAGAAACAAATAGTGGAGTATTACAGATACAACGACAAAAAGATGAACCGTAGATCGGGGATTTCAAACGGATTGCTTTAGCCGTTTGAACCCAGTCGTACACGTCGAGTGGCAGCAGACGTAAATAACGGGGAGGGGAAGCAATACACTGAGTAGCAGAATCATCATCATCATCACCATAATCATCATCAGAACAACTAGTGCAACCAGTGGTTTCGAGAAACACGAGAAGGGAGACAGGTGAGTTACTTTTTCAGATACATGAGTCCAAAGTAGAGAACCACTATTAAGATGTCTACATCATACGAATAACTGAACTGTAAGTAATAGTAAGGTAGCATCCGCGTCGCTTGACTAACCCGCCACACTTCAAAGTGCCTCAGTAAAACAATGGCAATAACCAAGCCGTTGAACACAAGTGGCTGCATATCCCTTAATGTTTCTAACCAAAGGTCAAGTGGGTGGGGGATTCCAGTTTAGGATAGACGTATACGATTTACAATACCCAACGTATTAACGACTACTTTCCAATCCGTGTGCTAAAACACTGACTGGTCGTTTCAAACTTCAGGTCAATGAGCCAAGTGCGCACACCGTGGCAAACAATGGAATGACATTCATAACGAATACCAAGCATCTAAATCGTTATATTATCAAAGTTTGGGTGAATAAACTTGAGTAATTCTCACGGTCAAAGATAAATCTTCAAAGCCCTCGGCTGTGCACGTCCTGATGCTCTACCTGATTCGTACAAACGAACATAAACATCCACAGACAAAGGTATTAAGATACCCGATGTCCATAAACCTCAGTGAATATTGTTCGTGGTTGTCAGGCAAAACCCTAACCACGATTTATTAATGGTCGCCCTTAGGCTTAGCCGAGAGGCGATTGAAAAAGATTGTCCTGGTCATAAAAATGAAACAGCAAGCCACGTTGACCCAACTCAACAACACGGCAAAAACATGTTTCGAAATGTCAACATTACGTTTACTCTCATCGGTCACATACATAAAGTCACTGATTATGTATTAAAAAGGACATGACAATTAAACTTGCTACAAACCAACAAAATCAAGGTTAATTCCACGGCAACAGTACTGGTTGCATAAACACTTCGGTGCTAAATTAACATTTCTCACGTATGTGTAACAAATACCATGCGCGAAATAAAAATACGGATAATTGAGAGGACCGATGTATATTGTACGAAATTTACAATAGATCTCGACCGGCGGTAAACGACACTGAAACGCGGAAATAACTAGGGAGGTTCAGGATCCAACCGTGGAGCGCGCGAGCAAGCCGGAGGTGTGTGGTGCGCCATTTGCACATAAGCCGATAAGCATGCAAACAAACAAACGCGATCGCATGTAGCATGCGGACGGTAGGGTAAAATCCTGACGATCCTACATACAATGTGAACTAGGATTTTGGAAAGCTTTACACACCGTATAGCAGGTAGACCACAGTTATCCTCAGGGTACTACACCCTTTATGCGCAGAGAGGTGGACGATTTTGCACGACCATCGTACCTTCCGTGAATGTCATTAGCTACGGGTTTCAAGTACGTAACAACACAGCGGCCAATGTTGCTAGCACATTCAACGTGGGACACACTTTAAACTGGTCAGTCTGGAGCCTGAGCGCATCACAGTTCACGAATATTACGCCTAGGATGAAAGTGCCGGAAGTTAGCAACCTTGATAAAAAAACCACTTTTGGTGTAGATGTTTAGCAAGAGACTGTGGACCACTGACGTACTAAACTAGAGCGATGGCAATGTTTGCCTACCTGACATATGCCTACGTTTAAACGACCTCAAAAATGCGGGCTGATTAACTCAGTCAAGAAACACAGCCAGTGTTGGCTGACGATACGGCGCCATTCCAAAATCCAACGAAGAAGTAAGATCTACACAACACCGCCAAAGATGAAAACTAGCCGGCTTTTCCACAAATTTCGTTACTCGACCCGTAGTACGTCAATGAGACACAAATTACGGTAGGGGTCGAGCTACTTCCTCCGTGGGCCTTACATACGCCTCATCTCTTTTCATAAACATGAGAGAGTAGGTAGATAGGAGGGAGTTTAAACAGTTATCCAGACCAACTGAAACACGTTAAGGCACCCATTAAAACTACAAATATGTTGACACAAACTCTGATCTTTCGATACTTATCGTGTTCCCAACTTATTGGCCCAAGAAACGACGTAGTCATCACTCGACTTAGTTAAGAGATTTGAGATCACCGACTAGTTGGTCAGGTAGCGTCCTACTCTCAAACCAATCGCTTTGACCCACCAATTCACTCAGCGAAAACGTTGGTGGGGATGACGGTTAAGCAGATTCAGTAATGTAGATTGCTGATTGTTAAAATGAATCATCAGCGAAGTGAGGACTAGCTAAATGGGACAGTGGCGGTAACCAGCTGTAGTCTTGAGCTCATTTTCACCTCGGTTGTACGTTCGCAAGGCGCGTCACCTACGATGAATTAAGTCACCTCTTTCTTAAACAAGGGTTTCATCGTCTCGCGGCAAAATGGCAGGTATGCATCAGTATCAACTAATGGTTGTATTGTTGCCGACCATAATGATTAGGGAAATTGGGAGTGACGAACAAAGGCAATGCTCATAATTTATTTACACCACCGAATATGGTAAGTAAACTCAGAACATACCTTTTGTGATTCGGTCTAGCGTGCACGGACCTCCAGCCAACAATTTCAACGTATTGTCCAGAACTGACCATTCTTTCTTAGCACGCTCGCTCAATGAACAACCCCATTTTGCCAAAGCAGTTCCTGCGGCCTTGGCAATACGGCAATTCCCACAACAAGTTTTCGTTGGCGGGGGACGACAAGTGCAACTTTTGCGACAAGCGCTAAGGTCCTGAGATCAAAGAACGATATTGAAACCATCTAAGTCACAGCTGTACTAGTGGTGACGTGATATACCATAACACCATCTGACTGGTGAAACGCACAAAAATGAACAGCTATATTGTTGAATCTTGTTAAGCTATAACATGGGGTGAATAACGTATAAAATAAAAGCAAGAAGGTGGTAGAAAAACAGGACATGCAACGAGTTCGCAAAATTCGCCCGAATAATGATCGACCAATGATGAAAATCTACGACAAACATCTTAGGCAAACATTTTTTTACACAGCCTCGAAATTTTTTTACATCGACAACAAAAACGCAGTTTCCACCCACACAACGAATTATTGAAAAAATAATCAATAAATAAAGATTAAAGCTGATAAAGAAGCAGCGTAAGGACCGAGGAAACAAAATACCAAAGTAAAAAAAATGGCAAATAGGTTACGTAGTAAAAATATGAACACATGTAACGCCAGGGATTGACCTAATCATCCAACGAATAGCTGCATATTAAAAAAAGAAACTAGGAGGATAGACGTCTATTTCAAACACAACAGACGGAACATCAATGAATGCTTACATCAAGCATGTGATGAAAAAAGGCTTCACACTTGGGACAAGCAGCAACATCCGCGTGCACATTTGCAGTGTTCGTTTGACAAACAGTGCAAGGTCGCGAACAGGGCGGCGCACTCACGCTTGGTGCTGAGACTCCTTGAATCAGAGGTAATGCACCAGGCACTTCACCAGGAGCCATCCGGAATAAACGCACGATTTGAGGCTGGTCGGTGACAAAATTCTGTGGCTGGAGTGGTGCCAGTTGTATGACGTCTCCGGTAAAATTGAGCACACTGATCGGTCCAGTAATGTTATTCACCTGCATACTTGCAGCGCTTACAACTGTGGGAGTCGGTACACCAGATGTGACCACGGAGGCTGGAACAAGGAAAAACACTGTTGGTATGTACGCGAAAATACACCACTGCTAATGCCCTTGAAATCTGAAGACGAGAATGTTCAGTCAATGAATGCCTATCAAACTGTCAAGCACCACGCCTATGCGATGCACGGAATTCAGTGTGCATCCAGTGAGATCCAGATTTGGACACTCGAATATGAATGTGAAAGTCGGAGGCTCACCCACCGAACTGCGCGTTCACATTCGGCGAGCATCAGCTTCATTGTGGGCACGGCTTATAAAGGAAAGAAGGCAAATGACTTGGACAGGCATCAGCTATGACCGACCTAGATGTCGTCGACGGAGGTGCTGAAAACAAACGCTTAGTTAGAGCCGTAAAAACAACACAAGAAAAACTGCGGCGTTGCAAGGATCGATCGACCGCAAGCACTACTCAACCAGAACGCGGTCAACAAAATCAGCGGTGACGCGTGACAGTATCAAACAATCCAATTCCGGCCAAAATAGCAGTTAACATAGAGTTGGATGTAGTCTCAGAGGTCATCATCATCACAGACATCAATAATACATCGGTGGTTCTCATTGATGATTGACTGCCACACAATCATGAAACAAGGCGAACTCCGTGCAGAAAGAGATTTAAAAAAGGTAGCTACCTCTATATTCAATCATTTAACATCAAGATGCTTATGCCTCGTAGACAAACAGTCGAGCTACAAGTGAAAGTAAGGCACCATCAGCAAGACAGCTTCCTCACGGTTTTCAATGCCCCGCGTCAACAAGTGCACTCATTTAACAGACAACATGGTCAAACAACAACAACAACATTCACGCCACTGAGCTCGACTAGCCGTCATCTCACCTAACTTCTCCAGCCACTTACCTTGTGAGTCGCGTGAGCCTCAGTCCGAAAAGCTAACCACATCTACAGCGGTCGACCCCTTGGTGAACGATTTCATTTCTCTACGCCAGATCATCATCTGTTCACCCCATACCTTACGCCAGTTGGTCACAGTCGTCAAAGAGTGCACAGTGTGACACACGACTAGCTGACATCCTCAACGCATGGCCCAGTCATCTAAGTCTGTGCAAACGTAAAGACTGACCAAAACAACTCGATTAACAATCACTATCAAATATCCGCTTCCCAACCTCTTCGTAGCATACTCGTTGGCGACACCCGCTGCGGGCGACCGAACACAGAAATCCGTGATCAAACGCCTGAAGACGGTTCACGTCTTCTATCCTGAACGGTCATGTTCGGGTGCCGCAAAGTAACACAGTCCTTACTGTCGCCTTATATACGCGACTCGTAAACTACAGAGGAACGCCTGTCTCTCGCCAGAGATGTCTCCTAGATTAGCGAATACCGCCTTAGTCCTAGAAATACGCGTTTCTACTTCATCCCCTACACCTCCGCCGACGCCGCTTATGCAGCCTCCCAAGTACACAAATCGGTCAACAACTTCTACAACTTCATTATCCAACACTAAATCCACGTAATCGTAGCAATCTTGCCGAGGCACTTTGCACGTTGAAGCTGAAAGGTGCATTTTGAAGTACTTAGCAGAGTGTGAAATAACGTCCAGCATTGTTTGTGCTGCACGGAAGTTGTCAAACAACAATACCTCATCACCGTCATAATCAAGATCAACCAGTCTTCCCTCTGACAGAGGGTCCACACCGGCATCTTGTGAGTGCCGCAGACAGTCATCCATTATTTCATCTTTGACAAGATTAATCGAAGGTGGCGAAATGAAACAGCATTGACGCACACCGCTCCTGGTGCTGAAATTGTCGGACGATTCACCGTACACCATAATGACCTCAAGTATGGGAATAAGGCACCGACAGTATGTTCACATAATTGGTCGGTACGCCTCTGCGCCTAAGTGACTCTGAAAGTGTAGACCGATCCAATGAATCGAACACACCTTTGTAGTCGAGAAATATGGCAACTGCTGGCCGGCGATACACGTGACAATGCTCCAGGATTTAGCGAACAGTCAAAATTCGATCGATGCATTCCTGCCCAGGACGGAATCCTGTCTACTCTTCCCTAATGTTTCTCTCCCGAGCTGTAGTGGATTGAAGAAGTAAAGTGGGTATCAAAACCCTAGTAATTACTAAGGTCAAGTTAAATTCCAGTGGTTTCCTCAAGACCCCCGTACTTCTTTCTTGAACATGAGGACTGTTACCGAGTGGCCCCGTCACAGAGGGATGGTCTCCGTCGTCCACACAAGTCGAAACATCTGCGCCAAAGCCCCCACTACCATCTCTCCACTCTCTTTGGAAAGTGTCGGCACGAGATCATCTGGATCAGCAGCCCTATTACAATACAATTGCGGACCTCAGTCTAACAGAGTGGTCCTAAGTCTACCGATCAGGGTGCTATATTAAAAGTTTGTGGCGGCAACACAGTGGAAGTAGGAGGTCAGCTAAATTGATTTTCCAAGTGTTCCACCCAGTGCCCTAACCTTCTGGACGTATCTGCCATCTGCCCCGATGACAGCTTCACTGACAGACAGCCGCCTTCGATCAGTAACGAGGATAAGTTCGAGCTGGCCGTCTAAAGCAGCAGCTGTTTACATTTCCTTAACGTTTTCCGTTAACTACGTCTCGCGATCAGCAGTTAGGCTACGTTTCAGTTTCCAACGAAACTGCCAGAAAGTGTTTCGTCTGGCTTCTAACTCCAGGGATTTCTTTGACATCTAATGTTTGTTCGATCCACGTACCCCCGTGCCGCACGCCACCGTATCTGCTTCATGAATGGCCAGCAAGATCTGAGTTCAGTAGCCATTAAGATCTTCAAGGTGTGCGCTGTTAAAGTTGCTTTCTAAGCTGGTTTGATGTTTACACTTGATCGACGGTATAACCAGTTTTCCAGCAGCCAACCAACGCATAATCTGAATCCAAATATGTGCTCCTAAAGAAACAACAGGCCTGAATGGAACCCTGACACCTAAGCTGCCAGCTATGTGGCCCATCTAGGACCAAACCAGATTCGAAGGGGACGCCAAGTACAACAGTGATGCGCACTGTGCCTAAAAACAGTTTGCGCTTAGTGTAAAATTACCACAACCACCCGCCATTAACTGAGCAGTATGACGTTATCCCAACCCTACCACCTAATCAGGATTCGGACTCACCAAGGCGGCCTGCCAGAGCGTTCATATCTCCGGCCAAAACAACTACATCAACCGACCGAAGGAGAGTGGCCAGATTCGAGTGAAAATCGTCCTTGACACCGAAGTCACTAGATTAAGTTAAAGCATAAGCAGACAAAACCAAAAGATTTCCGAAAGTTTTGCGTCTGGAGTTGGTCTTAACAGAACCTGCCAAATGGACGGCATAGTCTACTGTTAACAGGAATCCAACTAACCAATGCGGCTGCAGCCGTCGTGATGAGGACTACACTTACTCCAGCCTGACCGGCAGTGGCAGCCGTGGCATCACCCGAAGTGTGTAATCGGTATAGAGTAGACAGTGGGAGTGCAGTTAGTTCCATACGTTGACTACTGTCTTGGATTCTAGCCTCCGAAATGCAGCAGACGTCAACATTTAACGCGTCTAACGTTCGTTCGAGAGCAGCCTGCCGACTTACCTGTTTTAGAGTAAGAAAGTTCAAAGCACTTATATTATTTCCTACTCTAGGTCCAAGCGGGGGACGAAGGAGGCCTGAGTGTGGACGATGAGATGAGAATTAGTGACAGTGCTAATGTGATTACCAATATTCGTTGTGAGACTTGTACAATACCTGCTGGAAGTGGAGGTCGGAAGGGGTCTGAGAGCTAAATTTGATAGGACAGTGGGGGAGGAGTCAACAGTAGCATGTTTCCGCCTATCCACCCTACTGTATGCAGAAGATACGGCGACCCGGATTATAGTGTGAGACGGCTGACACAGTATAGGATAATTGGTACTGTGAAAAAACATGGTTGTGTGTGGGTTTAGATACTGCCAAGACACCCAGACCTAGATAGAAGAACGATCAGGATTCTCGGCCAAAGCCTTTGGCTCAAAGCAGCGGGTGGGTGACAGTGTGCTAAAACATACTTTTTCCGGAAAAAGATGTCAACCTTTTTCCAAACCCCAGCCTGGAGGACCAGGAGAACGTGATCCGTCGGATCTCTACCTATTGGCCCGTTTGGTGTGACTGTCGATGTCATTGTCTCACTGCCAGTTTAGCCCAATAAGTCATCGAGATGCTCAAGCCGTCATACCATGTCGAGGTCCAGTCTCGTGACGGTGTTTCAGAGGTTGAGTAGTAGGAATTTCGAGTGTCGACGGAGGACCGTAAGAAATCGCTTTAAACCAACGTAAGGAACGGAAATACATGGGAACGGCAGTAAATACACCATTTCGCGTATCTGAAACATAGACAACCAATTTGGACGCTGCAAAAACTGGCGAACGAGCCGAGGGTGAAGTAGAACAAATTGGCGAGCAAACGGTGAACCAGCAGTAAACGGTGGCGGCGATATTGCGGGCTGATTCACCTAGCGTTAAGAAGTGCCTGGATCGTGAGTCTGAGCAACCGAATAACTGAGTATTATGAACAGCATTGTTTGCTAGCGCGGTGGAAAGTCGGCACAATATGATGCGGAGAGATGATGACGGCACCGAGAAATAAGGTTCGTTTGCATCAGTTAAATCAATACAAATGATGATCATCTTTTGGGTTAGAAGCCCTGTGACCCAGCCTTTGATTAGAACTATCAAGAGATGCAACGGCTAATCGACCTCAGTAGCCTGAAAACTGCCATCGTTTCAGAGTTACACAGAAAGTAACGAAAACAACCCGAGTGATGCACGGAAAAGATAGAACCTTTGACACTATATATTTGGATTTACACACCGCATAAACATAAGACCGACGCAAATTAAGTGCAGACTCCTTTCTTTTATCTCTAAACCGAAGCTGCTTTCTCCTCACGGCTATGCAACAATCAACCGTCAGTATTGACCACTGATTAACTTCTGTCGATGAGGATGATGACAACCGTATAAGTTACGTGCAAGCGTGGAAAACATCCATACGAAACAAAGTTGTCTGCAAAGCAACCCCCCAGCTTTTATGCAATAAAGCGTTTGTTGCGATATAGTGTTTACTAAGTGCCCAATATTTGCCATACCCCTCAAATCGCCACATGTTCAAAACATATAGGAAACTCATTTGGTATCTGTGTATGCACTCTTTTTTCAAACGCACCGAGCGTGAGCTGCTTCTGTTTGGTGGATGTGAAGAAAGTGGACGCCATAAGCAACACGCGGAACAAAATACCGGAGATCGTCGTCAGAATTACACTCGAGCCAACCAGGGCCGGTCGGAAAGAGCAATCAGAAACAATAGGATGATAACTATGAGGCCACGCCTGCTCTCAAGAGTGACGTCGGAAACTGGCACGCTTGTCCTAACACCTCACTACAGTTTTGGTTTTCCATTCGACGGCCGAGTGTACAACTTTGTGTTTACACTTCAATGATAAAAAGACGGCAAGTGGGCTGGATGGAAGTGAGCAAAGATGGAAAGCCAGTCACGGGAAAAGAGAAATAATTGTTTGCTGTGCTCACGAGCGTGGACTTGCAGTCTATCGTACACTGTTCGCGGATAAACATAGAAACGACAGGGCAGTTGTCACCAACTACCATGAGGATATGGTGAATTGGGGAGCGTCAAATCCAAAGTTTAAAGATGAACATAACCAACGTTTGTGACGCTCGTGAACGCTCAATCTAATAACAGATTCTGGCAAGTAGGCATAAAACTGGAGTGGAGACCCTTAGAACATCTGCAAGCTTTATCAACGATGAGCCGTCTACTAAAGCGTGTTGTCTGCGCTAGTTGGTTCGAACGCGACGGATAGACAACAGTAAGAGTGTAAGATGAGAAAACCAGTTACTATATCTGGCGCTCATGAGCATGCTGAACGTCTGAAATATCTGAACCCAACACACGATCATTCCTGTCTAACAGATTTACTAAGTGCGAGCAATGGGACGTCTTTCACTAGATCACATTCCGTGTGGTAAATGGAGTTTTAAAAGCCACTACACCGGAATTGACGAAAAGTAGTTGAACATTTGAAAATGTTCCAAACTAAAACAACCATCACAGGCATCTTTAGCGGAGGAAAAACTGTCGTGTCTACCATCGAACAGCCCGTATTTCAATCCAAATGAAGCCCTTAAAATATTCCGAACGAGTGAAAACGGGGGGCTAGGTAAAAAAAAGAGTTTAGAAATAAGTATACCACAAGGAACCAGTAAAAAACTGTCGACAGGAATTGTTTTCAGTCCATCTAATTAAAACCGCCTTTCGGCAAATCTTACCCATTTAATTTTGCTTACGATCGTGTTCGTATTTTCAGGCGAAATTTTACCATTAAACTTGCGTAACCGCAATACACACCCTTCTCCCTTACCAAAAGTGGAATATGGATGTAAAGATTGAAGTGACGCGAGGGAGGCTCACCGCCGCAGTGAAGACGATAAGCATCATAGTTTGTCTTGGCTCCCACGCAAATGCACAAGGGAAGCGTTGTGCATGCAGTGTGCCCAAGACAAAATGATACACCATCTGTTCAGTATAGCCCCATAAGGGTTTCCTCAAACCCTCCTCAACAGAACATTTTTTAAACATGTCAAAATCATTGCTGAACAGCTTAGATATAAGCACGACCTTTATGGAACCTGAAGCAGTGACACACCAAGAGACCAGGATTATGAACCACAAGAACATCTAGGAAGTCGAGTTTTCACAATTCCATCTACCCGATCAACCCACTGACTGGTGGAATACGCCAGTATGAACAGTCAAAATTGCTTAGTTTTAACGGCAATCGCATTAATTTCTGGCGTGATTCGTTTCTCCACCATCGAGATCAATGCTTGATGTCGTGAGGATCAAGCTGTTAAACTGATTTAGATTCCGTTCAAGCATGAGGAAAAAACGCGTAGCAAATAAATATTGAAGACGCCTGTTTGCTACGCGCTGCTTCTTATGATTCAGATTCGCCAGGTCGCCGAGCCCATGATTTGAATGCAACGCTGCCGACAGCGGTCAGAAAGATGTTCCGTGTTCGACCAGGTTCCACATTATCGGCTGTCCTGCTCAGCTTGTCACTGACACTTGCGATTTTAGTAGGCCTCATCTACATGAACATCATCAACGTACAGCCAATGTACGTCGAGAACAGCTGGAGAAAGTTCTACATGTAGGCAAAGAACGTACACAAGGATGGCGCATTATCGGCAGACGTTAAACATGCAGACAAAGCGGATGACCGTTATAGACAAACAAGTGAACACCTGAGGAGTAGATGGGGCTGTCAAATCGCAGACCAGAACAGGATTAAATCAAATACCTCACTGAAAACAAACCGAAAATGGACTCAAACAGAAAAACAACACGATGTTCAGTCTGGCTAATAGAAAAAAAGTAAGGTGTCTTAAACTTACTCGTTAAACTCTTCAAAATTGCCGGACGTTTCCGAGCCGGCTCCAGTGACGTAACCGCATGGATACGTGGCTGCTGGCATTGCAGAAAAAAAATCATGTTCATCAAATTACAGCGGACTAAAGCACTGGGTACAAAACGACGCAGTTAGCTTACAACAAACAAGTTATCAGTTTGCTACTGCATGTGGGCTAATAGAAGACATGGTCGATTAGTGAGCGCGCCAGTAACAGATACTATTTGTTTGTCCACTAACTAGTGGGCAAAACAGTGTGCGAAGCCATTGTTGTGTACGTGCACTGGGAGCATCATGAAAGTCTGGTGCAAGCATCTTGATAACCTGTTAAACCGCCCTGCAACTATTGATTGGGAGACTGAGTCACCCGCCACAGGATGCCAAAGCTTCCCCTGGACTGCTGCTTACGATGCTGATGCAGCTTCTAGAGAAAACAAGCCGGGCCACAACTTCTACAACTTCCGTACTCAACACTAAACCTACGACGTAACCACAGCAATCTTATTGAAGCGCTTTGCACGTTGAAGCTGCAAAGCGCGTGTCAAAGTACTTAGCAAAGTGTTACGGGCAGGCATCACTGGGCTTCGAGCACTGTGGCAGGCTAATCCGGAACTGATGAAGCCGAACGTATTTGTGCACAAGTTATTATTGAGCCTTATTTCCCCACGCCGTTATTGACACAAACGGAGACAGCCCGAGAAAATGTATTGTCAGGACTGCCGGCTAGACGTGGTGGTCATTAAGCTGTGCTTCAGTGTTTGCCTGTCCCTAAGTAATGAGCCAAGGAAGACAAAATCACAGTTTTGCAAGGGTGTACCACCGTAAACGTCAGAAAAATAAGCGAATTCCATGTGCAATATAGGCATTTGAATTGTACGATGGTATCAATAGAAGCCTTCAGAATGTGAAAGTCACCATGAAATTAGTAAATTATGGCGCATGGGTAGACAGCTTGGACTGACGAGAGCGAATTACAGTGGTCATCTGAAAGTACCCAAGCCACGCTGAATCCATGGCAACTTACTGAAGCTTTCAGCCTCGCCACGCGATACACCCGATTATTACTAACAGGCTACATAGGTTTGAACAGACAGGTGCGAGATTTCACGAACTGTCATGCAATGTGTAACTGGCAAGTCGATACAGATGACAACTGGATAAGTCAGAAAGCTTTTTGGATAGTCGTCTACGAACACTGATGTAGCTGACAGGATGAAAGAATGGATATGAGACCGTGGGAAATTTGCTATCCAAAACTGACCGACAAGAAGGCTTCGATTAAGAACAATGACACAATTGAAGTTAAACATGCGAATTGCTGTCTGGACGTTTTTGCAATTGCAGCAGTACAGTAGGAGACACAAATCGGACAAATTTCAGACAGTAAGTAGTCCTCAAATAAACCTGGGAAGAAAAAAGCCCAGTACATGAACGGTTCAAACCTGATTTCAGTAGAACACGTCTGCGCATTACATAACATTTATAAGATGTTTGTCTGTGCAAACTGTTTGGGGGCCGTCAGTTACAATTGCAAGCTGAGTGAAAGGTGAGGGTGTAAGCAGACTTACATTTACTCAGCCTATTAACCAGTTGCCACTAATCTGCATTGGTGTCCTAACAAACATAAAATGAAAATAGCTTGGAGAAGTGGGAAAATCACAAGGAAATAAATAAACTGATGAATAAAACTAGTTTTGTGGGATAAATATACATACAACACAAGCGCTATTGACCATGATTTTAACCAGGTTAGGCAACACCAGCCACTAAAAGTGTCCTCAATTCTATGGATCTCAATTTGGAAGCCGGAGATGTCATGCTGAAACAAGCCTCGACGTCGACGTAGCCATGCCCTAAAGCCGGGTCAAATGCCGACTATCAGACTGACACTTTCATCCCGAACAAACACAAGCAAACAGCGAACGACGTATCAAATGATCAATTGGCATATGCTGTGCTTATCCGAATCAACCAAGCCCGCGAAATGAGACAGCTAAGCTAAGCGGTGAACACTGCTCGCCGTGAAAACATAGAAGCAAACCTCATTATTGCTAGCCGGCTGTTCCCACCAAACGCCATTAATTTTTCGGAGGCACGGGTGGTCGGAAACAGGTATGCTTTGGACATTCAGGGTTTCCCGCTGTATGGGGTACCTATAGATTTGCAGTACTCAATCAGCCCTTTAAAGAAGGACGGGAATAAAGCTGGTGTTAGGTGTAGGTTGACGAACACAATCGTCGATATCAGATAATACAGTAATGCTGGTGCAACTCTCAAGTTAGATAAACTTCTTGATCACCTTCAACAGTTCATTATTAAGAGAAGATGGAGGAGCGAGCTACCATCTTCCGATAATACCTCGCACTTGGATGATGCGAAATTATACTAAACTTACGTGCTGAAATCTTTAACTTGCTTAGGGTGTTTAGAGCTGACTGCGAAGCACCTCAGACTGAAGCAAGATCACAAGCACACTAGGTTGCGAAGTGCTGTACCTGGAAGCAGTCTCATAAGCCAACGTCAACAGACTACCAGGTAACTCCAGATCTTGTCTAGCGCAAAAGTGACTGTGAGAGAAAAAATTGGAGAAGCCAGATGTACTCCACTGGGTTGGTGAAAAACTGTCACGATGCTTACAGCCAATGGTGGAATCGAAATGGGTAAGGTAAACCAGGATGACGTACAGTGGCCATCCCCACCACCACTTCTGAAAGTAACATACACATTAACGATTAATTATGTGCACCACACTAGTAACAATAATTGCTACCTGGATATCCAAACTGACAGGTGCCACCTTCCTGCCGACAGTCCTAAAGGCCAGTTTCGGAGCACTTTGGAAAACCGAGGGTGATTCGGTCATCTGTAACATAGTAGAACAGTTTAAATAAAAATAGAGATAGACGAAAGAGAAAAACAAACCCAAACATCTAAATGCAATAATGAGCTAGTAGGAGCTGCTAAGCTGAGAATTACTGTATCACAACCGGACTGAATACTACCCGAACAAGGATATTCTAGAAACTAGAGCCGACTACCGTATTAATAACACAAAGTAGACCTGGGTTTTCTTAGTATGGTGCACATGTGAGTAGCAATTACTATTTGAGTGAGCAGATAAACGATTAAACCAAATGGACTACAATGCCGTTGACAGACATGAAGCAAAGGGAAGATGTGAATTTCCCCTTAGGGACGGATTACCTTGCACTTGTGCACTCTGCTCTGATACACAGTTGAAAACATGGCCAAAGGGAACAGATATATTCACTGATTATCCGGACTTGAATGTTTTGCTTGAGCATAATTGTTTATGCACGGTGGAATCACAACTTGTGTAGCCCGAATGTTACACAGTGAACATCTTTACATTTAACGCAAAGTCTGGACAACGACTTCGCTAACTGAGAAACGTACTTCGAAATCCACTCCACCGTTTAACTGGTATAGTTCTCTTTCAATAGTCCGGAGACAGATTGGCGGTCAGACATTGGTCGAGCACCAGAACAACAAGTCCGATGTTTGGACTTACCGCCATTCACTTAAAATGCTTATTCATCAGAGAACCCAAGGATTTGCAACATCTATAGCTGCACTGACGGAGAAGGCAGAGGATCTTAAACAGCGGTGACTATGAGGGATACAACAAACTTTGAATACACACACGTTTCCCAGTGATATATATATATATATATACGTTATGAACTATGACCATTGGGTACATAAGGTACATACGCTCGGATTTATCGTGAAAGGGACAAGGCCCTTATTCACAACTCATTGCACGTTCACGTGTGCATTAATTGGACCTTCATTCACACAGAGAATGAACTGACATTTTACTGTTAGAAATATTACCTAGTTCTCGGTGGCGATCGACAGCTTGGCCACTGTCAAATACTGCTTATTCATGCACTAAAAATTTCATTTCACTTGGTATAGTTCTGTTAAACTTGATGTGTACAAGGTGAATTGAGCTGATGTTGAACAATCAACATCAGTGTCTGCAAAATAAAAGCAAACAACCGAGCTATAAGTGAAGATAAGGCACCATCAGTGAGACTTCCTTGCGCCTTTTACTGCCCCATACTATTAAGCGCACTAACCTCAAACATTTCGGTCAAATCATCATCATCATAGACAGCAATACATCAGTGGTTCACACTAATGCTTAACTACCACACAACCATGAAGAAACAGCAAACCCTATATAGAAAGAGAGAAGGAAAAAGAAGGGAACGGGAAGGGACCTAACTACTGAAAAGGACTACGTCCATATTCAAACATTCAACAACAAGGTGCCCACACCTCGCAAACAAATAACCGAACTGCAAGTGAGAGTAAAACGTCATCAGCAAGACAGCTTCCTTATGGCTTTCACTGCCCCGCGTCACTAAATGCACTCACTGACCTCGATTAGCCGCCATCTCACCTAGAGTCTCCAACCACCGACTCTGTGAGTCGCGAGGGCCCCAGCCCGGGAGACGAACACGATCCACAGTGGCCAACCCCTTGGGTCATTATCTGTCCACCTCGCACCTTACACCAATCGGTCGCAGTGTCAGTGAACAGTGCTCGGTGTGGAAGACGACTAGCTGGCATCCTTAATACATGACCTAACCATCTAAGCCTGTACAAACGTAGAGACTGGACAAAAGAACTCGTTTGGCAATCACTACCAAACACCCGCTTCCTAACCTCCTCGTTACTTACGCGCTGATGCCACCCGATACGAGCGATTGAACGCAGACATCGGTGGTCAAATACTTGAAGACGGTTCACGTCTTCTACCCTGAGCGGCCAGGTTTCGCTGCCGTAAAGTAATGCGGCCCTCACCGTTGTCTTATATGCACGACCTTTAAGCTTCAGCTGTCGCCACAGGCGCACCAGATTAACGAATACCGTCCTAGCCTTAGAGATGCGCGCTTCTATTTTATTCCCTACACCTCCGCCACCGCTGATGCAGCTTCCCAGGTACACAAACCGGTCAACAACCTCCATGACTACATTATCTAACATCAAATCTACGTGATCACAGCAATCCTGCAGAATCACTGCATTTTGAGGCTGCTAAGCGCATTCCGAAGTATTTAGCAGAACGCGAAATAACGTCTAGCACTGTCCGTGCCGCTTGAAATCTGTCAAACGGCAACACTTTGTCGTCAGCATAATCGAGATCAATCAGTCTTTATCAGGTAGGAGGTCCAGGCGGGCATCTGGTGAGTGCCGGAGACCATCCTCCATTATTTCGTCTATGACGAAATTAAACAAAAATGGTGACAGTGGACAGCCTTGACGTACGGTCAAATACAACACGCACATCAATGAGCCCGATTAGTCCCCACTTCAACCAAAGCCTTAAGCCACCGACTCTGATTCGCGAAAGCCTTAGACCGGACGACGAACGCGTTGACGGCTGACATCATTTTCCCACACCAGGTTATCTGCCAGTCCATACTTTAGACAAGTCAACAGTGACATTCACAAAGGGCCCGGAGTAGCGATCGACCAGTTAATATTTTCGGTACACAGCGCAAACACCTAGGTTTGTGCATACTTGTAGACTGAATGAAGGATCTCGCTTGATACTCACTAGTAAACACTCGTTCCTAAACATCCAAGATGCCTATCCATTGGCGCGAATGATCGAACGCAGATATCGATGGCTACGAACTACTGAAAATAACCACGTCCATATTCAAACATTCAATAAACATCAATGAACAGTCGTTATGGTCGATGGCTCAGTTGCTCAACGAAAGTAAGAACAACGTACAAACGCATGATCCGAAGTTACGCGCGTTTTTCATTAAGGACTACAGTCCAACATATAAACTAATAAGTTTCTGGTCTATCTGAGGTCGAATATAATTCGGAGTAGGAGGGCATCAACGATAGCAATGACAAGCGCGAGGTATGGAGCTATGGCTGGTTGAAAAGTCTGTTTCCAACGCACAGCTGTAACGACTGCCAACTGCTGCCCGCGCGACATGATGCCAGTCCCAACAGGAAGGTTGACGTCCATGTTCATATCTCCGACTAAAATACTTGTCGACCAACAATTCACACATATACGGTTTACTAACGGACGCGAAGATACCGTTGCTGCTCGTCATTTGGCACCCGAAGGGAAAATTCCGACTACTCTTATAAATAGCCGACTCCAGAAGTTGTTGGTACCACAGATGAGCAGGAACCCTGGCATACACACAGTTACTGGATTGAACGAACTGTATAACAATAAACCCATTTGCTCTGATAGCTTGGGTGATCCACAAAAAAGTAGCGTCATTTACGCCCTTTATTGACTACGTTCCAGAGAAGTTTGATTTTGCATACATACGCCAAATGATGCGTCTTATTATGTGAGAGGTAGTAAACGTGGTGTGATTTGTGTCCATGGAAAGTGACAGTACAGGGTTTACATTACTTGCCCTAACACATTTATTACTTGATCTTTTTCAGCTCTCTCGGCTTCGTTGTACAGTGAATACATTCTATACTGCGGCATATCTTACGGGATAAATGTACTTGTTCATGGACACATCTTTCACATTGGTCGCTTCATTTACCTTAGTTTGTACTATACCGACAGGTGTTCGGAGATGTGATGAGAACTGGTGAGAGACTGGGTACATTACGAGAACACTATTTAAGTAACAAGTGCGGCCGATTGCAGGCAGCTGAGGACCCGCACACTTCTAAGATGTGGTGGACCTGCAGCACCCTGAGGTATCCATCCTTAATACATCCACCATCACTAACCGTCATTCTACCATGTTACCTTTGACCACAAAAGCAAAAACGTCCCGACCTATACTGCTACCCTAACGTTGTGGTCGGGCTTGTGTACTGTTTTGATCCGGCGGGCTATCCTGACTAGGACTCCGGTCCTTCCAGGTGCAACCTTGTCAGACAGGCCAAAGGGGAGCAGTCAGACGAAACACAGTTACATTCGTAGGATTGTATATCGCACTACTGACCGCGTAGGAGTGCTTAGGCAGTGAGGCACGATCCTATGGGCATACAGCAGAACTATTTTTATAATTGCGGCACTACTGTCTTCCGTATCAGGAAGAAAGGGGTTAGAAAAGGTACCCTCAAACAAAGAGCACTCCGATCGCCTAACGGTTGACAGTGACCGCCGGCGTATTATCCAATACGGTCGAAAAACATCAGATATCTCTCAAAAGCCCGGGTAGGGTCCCCCAAGAAAACCCTATATCCTGTTGTCTCGCAGGTCAGACTTTTGAGTCAGAGGCTCGGGGTGGGGTCCCTCAAGTCAACCCCCTTCCGCGGCATAAACGACCGGGAAGTATCAGAAGTTATCGTTC